>PVIC010001109.1:0-98256 GCA_004025085.1 Thryonomys swinderianus
AAAAATTGACTGTGGTGATGTCTGCCTGGAATCCCAGCACTTGAGAGGCTGAGGCAGGAGGATTCTTGTGAATTCAAGGCCATAGTGAGTTGAAAACCATCCCAGACTACACCATGAGACCCTATCTCTAAAAGGACAAAATAATAAATAAGATAAAACAAAAAACATCCCGTGATGGCACCAGCCCCATATCTAGTGCCCAGGAGTGCCATGGTGGCCAGGCCTGCCCGTGTTCACAGCGGGCCCACAGTACTCTGAACTCTGACGGTTGTGCGTGAGGGTACCGCCTGAACCTCTGCTGGCCAGGGCAGTCTGCCTCTGCCTAGGGCGTCCCCCAGGCACCCCAGTGTTCGGCTTCATGCTTGCTAAGGTGGCATCTCCTCAGGCAAAAACCCAAGCAAACCAGAGCCCTTGGCAGTGCCCTGGCTCTGCCCGTCTCGCCTGCAGAAAGGTAGCAGCCTCCTGCACACCAGCATGTGACAGGCAGAGGCAGGAGAGGGGCCTGCAGCCCTGCGCTCCCACTCTCAGGAGCCACGGCTACACCCTGGGCCTGCTGCTGCTCATCCCTTTCCTGGCTCTCGGTGCCCTGAGTCTGTGGCCTCTGGTGACCCTGGTGTCCCAGGTGTTGACACTCACTTGGCTCCCTGGCGTGGTCACACCGGCTCATCTCCAGGTCCTTGGGTCACAGGAGCCTTCCTCTCTGGGTGGGCTCCAGTCGCAGCCTCCAGCGTTCAGTGTCCCCTTTGGCCGAGCACCCCATTGTCCCTGTCTGCTCCCCCTCCAGCCCAGAGGCTCCCCAAGGCAGGGCACATGCGACTCAGTCCTAAACCCTAAACCAACCAGGAAATACCTTTCTGAGTGAGAGAATCATGTTTGCGTACATCCTGTGATGGTGTGTCTGGGCTGGTGTCACCCCCGCCTCGCCCACTGCCCATGCTGCCCTCAGCCCCTCCTCTCCCACTTCACCCTCAGGAGCCCTGCTGCACTGCCCCGTGTGCCGGGCTGTTGCTTTGAACTCACAGCAACCTTCCTGCCTCAGTCTCCCAAATGCTGAGATTATAGGCCAGTTATATGAAAGACTGTGTTGAGGGGATGTGGATGACTTAAAGACTATTTAAAGAGCAAATATGCACACATCTGTGCCCGTGGGTATACATAGCGGCCCTCTGGGTGAGGTGCAGCATCTATGGATGCATGCAGCTGCGGAGCAGAAATACTTAGAATAAAAATGACATCCACAGTGAACACGTGCGGGCGTTTTTCTTGTCACTGTTCCCACAGCACAGAGCCACGACTATGCTTGTGGGATTTGCAGGGTATTAAGTGTCATCAGCCGCGCAGAGGCGACAGGAGCGTGTAAGTCGCCTGCAGTTCCGGCCAGGCCCGGGAGTCATGACTGGGCACCAGCTGCCTGTCATTCCTAGGGGGGAGCAGCAAGAGATCCCCTTAAAATGCATATGTTTTAAGGAGTGTTAAAAGAATACATGTATAAACCTATTTGTATATTTAAGTCAACTTTCAGTGCTATTTAAAGAATATTTATTTATTTGTTTTTTTTTTTTTTTTTTTTTTTTTTTTTTTTTTTTTTTGAGACAGGGTCTTGCTTTGTAGTTCAGGCTGGCTCTGAGCTCACTATGTAGCCCAGGCAAGCCTCGAACTCAGCAATCCTCCTGTCTCTGCCTCCCGAGTGCTGGGATTATAGGCGTGAGCCACCATGCCCGGCTTGTTTCGGTTTTTTGAGAGAGTGTCACTGAGAGGCCAGCCTGACCTTGACTTTGCTGTGTGGCACAGGTTGGCCTTGAACCTTTAGTTTTCCTGTCTCAGCCTCCTGAGTGCTGGGATTACAGCCATGTCGCACAACACTCAGCAGAATAAACTTTGTTATGTGTGTGAAACTAGGGAATGAATCCAGGTGCAGGGCCTTCACAGTGAGCTACATCCCCAGCCCTATTAAATTTTGTTTTGCCTTAAGATAGGGTCTCACTGAGTCATACACTGCCCAGGTTGGGTTTGAACTTGTGATCCTCCTGCCTCAGTTTCCCAGATGTTGGGATTACAGGCATTCCTGCATTGTATCCCTTTGCTCCTGGCCTTTTAAAAAATTTTGATATAAGATCTTCCTACATTTCCCAGGCTGGCCTTGAACTTTCCATCTTCCTGGCTCAGCCTCCTGAGGAGCTGTGATTGCTTTTCCTGTGGTCCCCACAGTTTCAGTTTCAGCCACGCCACCAGGGTATGTGGGCATGGTCACCATGCTCCCGGCCCTGAGTGAACTATGCAGAGCTCTCCTCATCTTTCAAGGTCCTCTCACATGTCCCCTGCCCTGGCTGCCTCTACGGAGGCCCCCAGGTGATACTGGTAGCCTCTGTCCTGAACATCCTGTTCAGGTGTGGCCATGGCCACAAGTTCTGGCTGCCGGCATCTCCCCGTGGGCCTGGCCTGTGGGACCTTGGGAAACAAGATTCAGTTACTAGAGTCAGATGGCCTCTGAGGAGACAGCCACATAAAGTTGGTGCCACCAGAGCCACGCCTGGAACCCTGGGGCTTGTGCAGGCTAAGCAGTTGCTTTGGCACTGAGCTACACCCCAGCCCTTTTTATTTTGAGATGGGGTCTCATAGGCTGGTCTTGAACTTGCTGTCCACCTGCCTTGGCCCCCTAAGTAGCTGAGATTACAGGCAAGTACCACCATGCCTGGCTTATTTTATCATTTTCTTTCTTTTTTCTTTTTTTCTTTTGAGACAGGGTCTCACTTTGTTTGCTTTTTTTTTTTTTTTTTTTTTTTGAGACAGGGTCTCGCTTTGTAGTTCAGGCTGGCTCTGAGCTCACTATGTAGCCCAGGCAAGCCTTGAACTCAGCAATCCTCCTGCCTCTACCTCCCGAGTGCTGGGATGACAGGCGTGAGCCACCACGCCCGGCCAGGGTCTCACTTTGTAGTTCAGGCTGGTCCTGACCTCTGTAGCTCAGACAAGCCTCGAACTCACAACAATCCTCCTGCCTCTGCTTGAGCACCACGCCCGGCTATTTTATCATTTTCAGTGAACAATTTGGCTTTTTTTTTTTTTGCTTTTTGGAGACAGGGTCTTGCTTTGTAGTTCAGGCTGGCCCTGAGCTCACTATGGTGCCCAGGCAAGCCGCCGTGAACTCAGCAATCCTCCTGTCTCTGCCTCCCGAGTGCTGGGATGACAGGCGTGAGCCACCATGCCTGGCATTACAATTTGGCTTTTTTTTGTTCTCCTGAATCATCTTTTTCTTCTCTTTCTCCCCCCTCCCTTTTCTTCTCTTTCTCCCCCCTTTCTTTTCTCCCGTATTCGGGGTTGAGCCCAGGGCTTTCACACTGAGTACAGCCCAGCCCCTTTTCATTTTGAGACAGGGTCTCCCTAAGTTGCCCAGGTGGTACTCAAACTTGGGATTGGCCTGCTTTGGCTCCCAAAATGCTCACAGGCAGGCGCTTCTGTGCCTGGCGTCTGATTCTTCGTGATCCTGTGTCTTTGCCACCTGCAGCCTGGCTCAGTGTAAGCAGCCACGGCTTAGTGCTCAGAGCTGCCCAGCTGGTGGCTGGCTGTTGGTGGCCCTGATGAGGGTGTTGTGGCGCAGGTAGGATTTCACTCATTCATGCATTCGTTCCCTGAGTGCACCAGGCCTCCTGAGAACCAGGCCACGCACTCAGGGATGTGGCACTGAAGGGCTCCGCATCCTTTGGATCACCACTTAGTGCCTGCTGTGTGCTGGACACCGTTCTGGGGCCCCTCTGGTGTGGGGTGGAAGCCAAGCTCAAGTGCTGCAGATGAATGAGGGGAAATGTTCTGGGGAGGGCTGGTTTTACGCGCGTTCAAAGCACAGTAATAAGGAATTCACCTTAAAGAAGTTGGCAGGAGCTGGTTATGATGCACTTAGCAGAATCCCAGCACTCTGGGAGGCTGAGGCAGGAGGATCATAAGTTCAAGCTCAGTTTGGACAACTTAGTGACTTAGAAAGGTCCTGTCTCAAAATAAGAAGGGTTGAGGATCTAGCTCAGTATCAAGAGTCTAGATTGGATGCCTGGTACAATAAAAGAATCAGCCTAGAAAGGCTTCTTCGATGGAGGTGGCAGGAGCTGAGACCGTGGATGGGACCATCCCAGGAGAGGAGCTGCAGGCAGAGGGCGGAGGTCATGGGCCCCTGCCCCCACATCAGAGGGGCAGCGGTGAAGACAAGGAGCCTGGGTCTGAGGTGGAGGCAGTGCCCTGTATGCGGCTGTGCTCTGGAAGTCAAGGTCACTGGCTTGTTTGGGGGCCCGTCAAGGCCCAGAGGCAGTCATGTCTTCCAGGAGAGCCCCCCCGCCCCCGTGTCAGGGAGCCCACTTTCTCATCATGTACCTTCTATGGGCAACCCAGGATGGCCAGTGAGCGCCCTTGGGGCGTCTGGAGCCCTGAGGGGCCACAGTGGGAGGAAGGAGGACATGAGGGCTGGTGCCAGGCTTGGCTCTCCCCTCTGCCAGGTAAAAGCAAGGAGGCTGAGATCAAGAGGATCAACAAGGAGCTGGCCAACATCCGGTCCAAATTCAAAGGTAGGTGGGGCCCAGGTCCTCCCTGAAGAAGAGCCAGGAGACAGGGTGGGCAGCTGGTCTAGAGTTCCATCCTCACTGTGGGCTCCCCTGTCCTTCCATGTCCCAGGTGACAAGGCCTTGGATGGCTACAGCAAGAAAAAGTACGTGTGCAAGCTGCTTTTCATCTTCCTGCTTGGCCACGACATTGACTTCGGACACATGGAAGCTGTGAACCTGCTTAGCTCCAATAAATACACAGAAAAGCAGATAGTGAGTCCGGGGGAGAAGGGGGGTGCCCAGGACCCCTGGGTTTGAGTGGAAAAGGCTGGGCCCAACTTCTGGATCTGAGGGAGGAGGCTGGGCCCAGACTCCCAAGTCTGAAGGAGGAGGCCGGGCCTGGACCCCCAGGTCTGAGGGAAGAGGCTGCAGTGAGAGTTTTGTCAGGGCCACCTGGCCGCAATGCTCCCAGCCACCAGTTTTCCTCCCCTCCCAGGGCTACCTGTTCATCTCTGTGCTGGTGAACTCGAACTCAGAGCTGATCCGGCTCATCAACAACGCCATCAAGAATGACCTGGCCAGCCGCAACCCCACCTTCATGTGTCTGGCCTTGCACTGCATTGCCAACGTGGGCAGCCGGGAGATGGGCGAGGCATTCGCGGCTGACATCCCCCGCATCCTGGTGGCTGGGTGAGGCACTGGGGCTGGAGAAAGGAGGGGAGTTGAGGCCCAGCCAGGTCTGAAGCCGGAGAAGTTGTGTCACGCTAGGCCAAGGTTGCCAGTGGTTCCCACATCAGCCAGTGGTTGTCTTTTCTCACAGATAGGAAGGTGTAAGGTATGAAAGCAGTGACAAGCCAGGTGTGGTGGTACATACCTGTAATCCCAATACTCTGGGAGGCTGATCGCAAGTTTAAACCCAGTGTTGGCAGTTTGGTGACTTAGATCCTGTTTCACTCAGAATTTAAAGTAAAGAAGAGCTGAAACAAACAAAAACAACTCAGGGAAGTGAGGCTGATCATCCTGCAGCAGTCGGGAGGGCTCTGAGGAGCACGGCTGGGTCAGGGTGGTGAAGGGACGGTGCTCATGGGAGGATTGAGCCCATGGTGGGCAGGCACTCTACATGGTGAACGTGACAGAGACAGAGGGAGTTTGGGTCGAGTCTGTCGAAAGGGAGGTGATCAGTGGGTTGTCCTAAGCAGGTGAGTGGCTGCCAGGCTGGGCCTAGCAAGGTTGCGTACCTGGTGTTGGCACATGTAGGCTCGTTTCTGGTACTGTGGTAGATAAGGCCTGCCTGGTGATTTCACTGATGCCCGGTTCTCCCTATTGGGTGAGCAGGGAAGGAAAACATCTCTAATTTGGCCAGTGCTGCTGGAAAATAAGGAGAAACCCCTGATAGGAGGAGGGCAGAGTGCCGCAGCCACGTGGGTCTGGGAACCTGCAGCCTCGGGGAGCAGAGGCAGAGCCTGTCCAAACAGTGGCTCTAGGGCCATATATCAGTGACAGCAACCTACAAATAAACCTCTTTGGGGACTCGGCACAAAATTACCTGCCTCCAACCTCAGCACAGAGCATCCCTGAGCCTGGCTGTCAGCCTGGGCCTCAGTAGGCCACAAGCCCCCTGGTAGGCCTGCAGTCCCCAGGGTCACAAGGCAGGCATGGGGATGCACACTGAATTCCCAGCACATGGGAGGGTGAGGCAGGAGGATCGCCTGATAGGGCAGCACAGGAATAAATGGTGTGTAAACGGGGGTGGGGGGTTGGATGACATCCTTAGGGAGAATATGACCAGTGGCCAAAAGGCTGGCCCTGGGATAGGGTCGCATTCTTGCGCCCTGAAGGCACATGGCCTCAGTCATGGGAAGAAAATGAAGACATTCAGGATACTGGGAACTTAGTGTGTGTGTGTATGGTACTGGGGGTTGAGTTCAGGGTCACTAAGCCCTCTTTCTTTTTTTTTTTTTTTTAGTTTTTATTTTGAGTCCGGGTCTCGCCAAGTTGCCTGAGCTGGGCTGGAGCTTACAACTCCTGCCTCAGCCTCCCAGAATGCTGGGATCACAGATGTGCACCACTATACCCAGCTGCCAACAGTTTCTTTAGGTCAAGGACATTTAGTCCTAATCAGCCTTGGGCACACAGGTCCAAGCCACCCTGAGGAAGGAACTTGGAGGAGCCATAGACTGAGGAGGCCAGGGTGGCAAATAGCTGCAGGCACAGGTAACTATACCCCTTCCCCAGAAGGGGGTAGTACTGAGGGCAGCACCCTGAGTCTGGCTTCTTTCCCTCAGTGCCATGTTTCAGGGCTCCCCCAGGCTGTAGTGGGTCAGGACCCCATTTCTGTCCGTGGCTGACAAAGGCTCTGCAGTGGGTGTGGACAGAACTGAGCTCCCCCCAGACCAGAAAGTGTCCCATCAGGCCTGGTGGGAGGTGTGCTTCATGTATCCTCTTCTCTTTTCTTGGGCTGGTGCCTAGGAGCAGAACTGCTGGGCTCCTTGTGGTCAGACCTTTCTGTTTGTTATTCTGGGGCAGATTCTTGCGATGTAGCCCAGACAAGCTGTGAAGTCGCCATCATCCTGCTTCTGCCTCTTGGGTGTCAAACCTTTTTTTTTTAAATGTGTGTGTGTGTGTGTCTGTGTGTGTGTTTCTAGGGATTATACCCAGAGAGCACTGAGATACATTCCCAGCGCATTCCATTTGAAGAGAAAAGAAAAGTTACAGTTGGATTTGGTGGTGGTCTGTGACAGGGATTGGACCCAAGGCCTCACACCTGCTGGCCACGTACTCAACCTGAAATCACAGCTGTTTGGTTTTGTTTTGAGACAGCGTCTCACTATGTAATTCAGGCAGGCCTTGAGCTCACTATGTAGCCTCAGCTACAGTGGGATCAAATTTTCAGGGGTCCTCCTGCTCCAGCCTCCTGAGTGCTGGGATTATAGGCATGGGCAGCCATGCCTGGCAGAAGCCCATGGCTTTTGTGCCCATGCTGGTCCTTTCCTCCTCACTGGGCATCCCTGTGCTGTGTGGGTGGGGCCCCAGCCTCAGCAGCATTGCTGTCCCAGAGCCACCCCTCCTTCTTCCCTGCCCATAGGGTTCCCAGATTTAGCACATGGAAGTGCTCAGAGTCCCCGAGTGAGGCCTTGGGAGTTGGAGCAGTGATCGTGACGGCCGCAGGGTCACCACCCATAGCACACATCCACAGTGTGGGAAGGGCTGCTGGTCCCCCACCACCATGTGCTCTGGGCCCCCTCGAAGGTGGGGGCCTCATGCTTCTCTGAGGGCGGAAGGCCTGTCACCCCAGCTGCAGCCTCAAGGGGAAGCTTTCCCAGGCTCCACACCGTCAGGCATTTGCGGAGGCCCTGGCGTGTTTCTCAGCGCTCCTGGGGAAGTGTCTTTCAGCCCGGCTATGGCCCTGTAGCTGTCACCCAGGCTGTGCTCACACCTTTGGCTTTCCCTTGGCTCTTTTCTTTGTTGGAAGACCACAGTTAGGGTTGCGTGTCCTCTCTGCTCCTGACCCATGGTGGTTCCCCTTCCCACCTCGGGGAAAGCAAACTCCCCACCTAAAGCCTAAGGCCATATGGATCTGGCCCTGGTTCCCACCCTGTCTTTTTTGTTTGGCTTTGTTTATATTTTTGTGTCTCTGGGGACTGACTGAACCCAGGGCCTTTACATTGAGCTACACCCTCAGCCTTTCTTAAAATTTTTACTTTGAAGGGCCGGAGATTTAGCTCAGTGGTTCCTGCACCTGCCTCACAAGCTCAAAGCCTTGAGTTCAATCCCAGTAACCACATACAATGCTGGGCGTGGTGACTCACGCCCACCAGCATTCAATACCACATACCACAGTGCTGGGGGTGTGGTGGCTCACACCTGTCATCCCAGCACTCGGAAGGCAGAGGCAGGAGGATTGCTGAGTTCGAGGCTTGCCTGAGCTACATAGTGAGCTGAGTGAGGGCCAGCCTGAACTACAAAGTGAGACAGGGTCTCACAAAAGAAAAGAAAAAAAAAAATTTTACTTTGAGACAGGTTCTCACTAAATGGCCAGCCTGGGCCCAGACTTGGACTCCTCCTGTCTCTGCCTCCCAGAGTGCTGGGGTTATAGGCATGCACCCTGGCACCCAGCTTACCTGTCCTGCCTTTTCCCCTTTGGCCTGGGCCTAGCGGGGAGTTTGTTTTGCACAGATTTTTAGCCTGTCAGGTAGTGACCTGGGTTTCTGGTCACCCATCACCTCCGCAGAGAACCTTTTCCAAACAGTGTCTTGGGACGGCCCTGGATTCTGGGAGCACCTAGTGACTGGGGGGCATGGAGCCCTGCCCTTGGGACATGGCCTTCTGGGGGGTGAAGGCCCTGAGTCCCTATGGGATCCGAGGGCAGCGCCACATTGGATGACCAGCCGCCTTGCTTCCTGCCCTCCTGGGCCTTCCTCATCATGATGTTCGCCACCCTCTGTGCCCAGGGACAGCATGGACAGTGTGAAGCAGAGCGCCGCCCTGTGCCTGCTGCGCCTCTACAAGGCCTCACCCGACCTGGTGCCCATGGGCGAGTGGACAGCACGTGTGGTACACCTGCTCAATGACCAGCATATGGTGAGGCTGCGGCCCCTCCCATGCCCAGGTCCGCACCTGCTCTTCTGACCCCAGATACCCAGCTGCCCTCATCTCTGTCCTGACCCCCTGGATGTCCAGCTCCCTACTCTTCCCTGACACCTACCCGGGCACCGGAGACCCTGACCCATGTCCCAGCCCCCAGTATTTACCCAGCTGTCAGGAGCCATCCCAGCACCCCCATTACCCTGGCCAGCAGAGCCCCAGCCTCAACTCACCCTGTCTCCCATCCTTCTTTGTCCGCCCCTGTGGGTTGTCACCCAGAGGTCGGGGCCCTTCTGGGGCACCCAAGCACCCAGGTCTGAGCCGGGCACCATCCTCTGTAACCTCTTTGCTGCACCCCTAAAACACAGCCTGCTCATTCACAGCACATGTGCTAACATTAGGGTCATAGGAATTAGCGTGACCCTGTGTGAGAGTGACATGCACGCGTGCACACCCTGCACAAACACAGCCGCCCCCAGCTTCTAGCCTCTGCCTGGGCCCTTAGCCTGGGGCACACCTGTTCTGATCCCCCACAGGGTGTGGTCACGGCTGCCGTGAGCCTCATCACGTGTCTCTGCAAGAAGAACCCTGACGACTTCAAGACCTGCATCTCCCTGGCCGTGTCTCGCCTGAGCCGGGTGCGGTGGCCTTCATGGGAGCTGTGGGGGTGGCACTGGGATCCCTCACTGTCCCATCAGGCTGTGTGTCTCTGGGCAAGTAGCCACCCCTCTCTGAGTGTCCATGGTGCCGTCTGTGCAGTGGAGAGGACTCAAGGCCACCTAACAGCTGGTGGACCAGTAGGAAGCGGCTTGAATTCTCCAACACAGGCCAGCTCACTTGGCCCATTCTCACTTCATTCACCAGCCACCAGGTGCTGCCATGTGCCAGGCCCCTGTGAGAGTGACAGGAGGGCGCATACCATTGTGGATATGGTTGGACAGGGTACTGTGAGAGTGCTTCCTGGAGGAAGGGTTTTCAGGGTTGAGTAAGAGTTTTTCATAGGCAAAAACCATCATGTAATCTTTGGATGATTCACCAGTTTCCTGCCTCTTCCCCCGGGTCTTTCTCCCATCTGGTGGCTCCTACCCCTGCTGGCTCCCACTACTGGGGAGGGAACAGTGTAGTGTGGCTGTCACGGAGGGGACCTGGGGGCTGACCTTGCAGACTTCTCTGGTGGGCATTGTGTGCCTTGGAAGGATCGGCCCACCTCAGCTGTCCCACCCTGACAGGTCACATGCCTGAGCCCCACCTCAGCCTCAGTTTCCCTACTTCATAAGCCAGTGTGCAGACAGAGCCCGGGCTGAGCCCCCACTCACCCTCCCCTCTCCTCAGATCGTCTCCTCTGCATCCACCGACCTCCAGGACTACACCTACTACTTCGTGCCTGCGCCCTGGCTCTCGGTGAAGCTCCTGCGGCTGCTGCAGTGCTACCCGCCGCCAGGTACTGCAGGCTGAGTCCAGGTTCCTTCAGGCGGATGCGACCCTGCCGGCGAGGAGAGGGGAACCCTTGCCAGGGTGCCGGCCCGGCCCTCAGTCTTTCCTGTTGGCCAGGGGTCGCCTCATTGCCCTCGGCCACCATGGTGTTATGTAACAGAACTCTTTTTTTTTTTTTTTTTGAGACAGGGTCTCGCTTTGTAGTTCGGGCTGACCCTGAGCTCACTATGTAGCCCAGGCAAGCCCCGAACTCAGCAATCCTCCTGCTTCTGCCTTCTGAGTGCTGGGATGACAGGCGTGAGCCACCACGCCCAGCACTGTTGTATGTGGTATTGATGGCTGGTGGGCATGAGTCTCCACGCCCAGCATTGTATGTGGTTACTAGGGATCGAACTCAGGACCTTGTGCTTGCGAGGCAGGCGCCAGAACCACTGAGCCAACCCTCCGGCCCTGTAACAGAGCTCTTACAGCAGCTGGTATCGCCCAGGGTCCATCTGTACTTGCCCAACATGTGGTGGGGAAGAGTGGTCTGGGACATACAGAGAGAAACTGAGGCCTGGAGATGAGACGTGGCCCTTCTGGGCAAAGACCGTGAGGAGTAGCTTCCGCTAACATCCCCTGTGTAGCCCTGAGCACTGTCTTAGGCCTGTGCCAAGGCCTTGGAGGGCTGGTGCCAATGAACTGCTTCCTTGCCAGCCAGCTCTGTGCCCGGCACCTGCCTGGGCCCGGGTGTGGCATAGCACCAAGTCTGCACAGCCAGGTGTGCGTGTGTGTGGCTGTGTCTGCATGTAGATGTGACCGGCTGTGTTATGTAGAAGAACTCCTGTATTTCCTGACATTAGCTTTCCCCATTTTGTTATGAGAACTTTTATTTATTTATTTATTTATTTATTTTTTGAGACAGGGTCTTGCTTTGTAGTTCAGGCTGGCCCAGAGCTCACTATGTAGCCCAGGCAAGCCTGGAACTCAGCAATCCTCCTGTCTCTGCCTCCCAAGTGCTGGGATTACAGGCATGAGCCACCACACCTGGCTATTTATTTTTTTTTTTTGAGACAGGATCTTGCTTTGTAGTTCAGGCTGGCCCTGAGCTCACTATGTAGCCCAGGCAAGCCTCGAATTCAGCAATCTCCTGCCTCTGCCTCCCAAGTACTGGGATTACAGGCATGAGCCACCACGCCCGGCTGTTATGAGAACTTTTAAACACAAAGACAGTTGATGAATGCTGGGGACAGCCCATGACTGTAGTCCCACACTCGGAGAGGCTAACACAAGAGAATCTCAAGTTTGAACCCAGCCTAGGCAGTTTAGTGACACCATTTAAAAAAAAAGAAATTGCTGAGGGAGTTAGCTCAGTGGTTCCGGTGTCTGCCTTGCAAGCACAAGGACCCTAGTTCAATTCCTGGTAACCACACACTACAATGCCGGGAGGTGGCGGTTCACCCGTCATCCCAGTACGTGGGAGGCAGAGGCAAGAGGATTGCTGTGAGTTTGAGGCTTCCCTGAGCTACATAGCAAGCTCAGGGTTAGCCTGAACTATAAATATAAAGCGAGACCCTGTCTCAAAAAAAAAAAAAAAAATTGCTGAGGCTGTAACTTTGTGAAGGGCCTGGGTTTAATCCCTGGTGTGTTGGTGGGGACGGAAGACATGACTAGTTGAGGAAACAGAGTAGCAGACACCAGGCACTTTAGCTAGACTTGACAGCATACTGTTTCCAGGAAGACTGTAGGCAGACTGCACACACCCCGACATGCCTCTGTACTTCTGTACAGATTGAAGACCTAGAACACTGTGCTAAAACCACAGTGCCATTATCATACCTGAGGCAGTTTGCAATGATTCCACTGTGGCACCTAATCATACAGACTGGCATCATTTCTGTGGCTTAACAATACATGTATAAACCAAAGTGAAACTCTTCCTGTAAAGAAATGTGGATCTATGTCTTATACTCTCACTCCAGGAGCACACTGGGAGTTCAGTTATCTTTGACATTTCTTCTATTCCTTTGATTTTTGTAGTGCTAGGGATTGAATTCAAGATAACATATATACTAAGCTCTGCTACCACTATTTCCTTTTTTAACTTTTGAGACAAGATTTCACTGTGTAGATCAGGCTGGCCTCAAACACACATAAGTCCTGCTTTAGACTTCCAGATGCTAAGATTAAAAGCATGTGCTACCATGCCTGGCTCTTGACTCTTACAAACCAACTCTATAGACCCTTTTTTTTTTTTTTTTTGAGACAAGGTCTCACTTTGTAGTTCAGGGTGGCCCTGAGCTCACTATGTAGCCCAGGCAAGCCTGGAACTCAACAGTCCTCCTGCCTCTGCCTCCCAGTACTGGGATTACAGGCGTGAGCCACCACGCCTGGCCCTGTAGTATGTGGTACTGATCGCTGCTGGGTGTGAGTCACCACACGTGGTATTGTTATATGTGGTTACTGGGATCAAACTCAGGACCTTGTACTTGCTGGGCAGATGGCGGAACCACTGACCTAAATCTCCAGCCCTGTAGGGCCCATTTTTTTTTTTTTTTTTCTTTGAGACAGTGTCTCGCTTTGTAGTTCAGGCTGGCCCTGAGCTCACTATGTAGCCCAGGCAAGCCTGGAACTCAGCAATCCTCCTGTCTCTGCCTCCCGAGTGCTGGGATTACAGGCATGACCCACCATGCCCAGCACTGTGGTATGTGGTATTGATTGCTGGTGGGCATGAGTCTCCACGCCCAACATTGTATGTGGTCACTGGGGATCGAACTCAGGACCTTGTGCTTGCGAGGCAGGCGCCGGAACCACTGAGCTAACCCTCCGGCCCTGTAGGGCCCATTTTTTAAGAAAATAGGAAAGGTTTATCTTGTGATGTGCCCCCTATTCTAGATTTGCTGATTGCTACCTTGGGGCCTCCTCTGGCTCGGGAATTAGCATGTCTCATTGTGGGAAATGTCATCAGTCGTGTTCCTGAGTATGAGGAGCTCGTGCTGAGTGTCATGCTTGGTCTTCTGGGTAGGTAGCTGAGGGCTGCGCTTTCTGCGTGGCTCTTGCTGGGAAGGCCAGATTTGGGGTCATCTCTGAGGACAGCTCTAGAATTGCTTGACTCTCTGAGAAGCCTAAGGTGTACCTGTGCGGCAGAGGGGAAACTGAGGTTCGCGGGAGTGCCCAGGCCTACTGATGGGGCCTGTGTCTCCGAGGTGCTCTGCACCCCTCCCTGGCCAGTGTTGGATCTGGCGAGATGGCTCAGCCCAGTGTGCCTCTGTCCCCAGAGGATGCAGCTGTGAAGGGGCGGCTGGTGGAGTGTCTGGAGACTGTGCTTAACAAGGCCCAAGAGCCGCCCAAATCCAAGAAGGTGCAGCACTCTAATGCCAAGAACGCCATCCTCTTCGAGACCATCAGCCTCATCATCCACTATGACAGGTGCCCCCTTGCCCACAGGGCAACTGACAGGACGGGCTGGGGAGGGGCTGGGGGCCAGGACCAGGGCTAGGATGGGAGGAGGAAGGGTGATAGGAAGGGGATGGAATTATTAGGGAGAGACAGTGTGTGCACTGTTTACCACTGCTGGGCATGGTTTCCCATGCCTATAATTCTAGCCCTCTGGTAAGCTAAAGCAGGATAGTGAGTTTGAGCCCAGTTTGGGCAAGTTGGCAAATTAGCAAGGTCCTGTCTCAAAATTTAAAAAATAAAAAAAGACTGGGAATGCACCTCAGCACTAGAGCTCTGGGTTCAAGCCCCAGTGCCCCCAGAGAAAAACAACCCCATAAAGTTGGTGCTAGGGTCATAAGGCAGAATTTTGCTGCGTATCTTTATTTGGCCCAGATCTGAGCCCTCAGGAGGGTCAGAACTGGGTCATCAGGTGGACAGGATTTGAGACCGGAGCGTTATGGATACTTGGGCTGGACCAGCTTGGATTCAAGTCACCATCCCCTCACGGGCCCTGTCCGGGTCTCCTGTTGTCCTTCCTGACACCCTGCTCGCAGTGAGCCCAACCTCCTGGTGCGCGCCTGCAATCAGCTGGGCCAGTTCCTGCAGCACCGTGAGACCAACCTGCGCTACTTGGCGCTGGAGAGCATGTGCACACTGGCCAGCTCTGAGTTCTCACACGAGGCCGTCAAGACGCACATCGACACTGTCATCAATGCCCTCAAGGTGTGGCTCGGGCCTCGGGGCCCCAGATGGCCTGCCCAGTGCCGCAGAGGAACCTAGAATCCAGCCTGGCCATGTTCTCCTCCCTCAGACGGAGCGGGATGTCAGTGTGCGGCAGCGGGCAGCAGATCTCCTCTATGCCATGTGTGACCGGAGCAATGCCAAGCAGATTGTGTCAGAGATGCTGCGGTACCTGGAGACAGCTGACTATGCCATCCGGGAAGAGATTGTAAGTCTTGTGGGGGCCGGGCCTGAACCCCAGGTCTGAGGGAGGAGGCTGGGCCCACAACCCGGGTCTGAGGGAGGAGGCCAGGCCCGGAACCCCGGTCTGAGGGAGGAGGCCGGGCCAGGATCCCGGGTCTGAGGGAGGAAGCCGGGCCCGCACCCTGGGTCTGAGGTTGGAGGCTGGGCCCAGACCCCAGGTCTGAGGGAGGAGGCTGGGCCCTGGACCCCGGGTCTGAGGGAGATTGGGCCCTGGACCCCGGGTCTGAGGGAGAAGGCCAGGCCCTGGACCCCGGGTCTGAGGGAGAAGATTGGGCCCAGACCCCGGGTCTGAGGGAGGAGCTGGGCCCTGGACCCCGGGTCTGATGGAGGAAGTTGGGCCCTGGACCGGGTCTGAGGGAAGAGGTTGGGTCCGGACCCCAGGTCTGAGGGAGAAGGCTGGGCGCTGGACCCCGGGTCTGAGGGAGGAGGTTGGGCCAGGACCCCAGATCTCAGGGAGGAGGCTGGGCCTGCACCCCAGGTCTGAGGGAAGAGGCTGGGCCTGGACCCTGGGTCTGATGGAAGAAGCTGGGCCCAGACTCCATGGTCTCCCCAAGTCAGTGGCAGGCCTAGCATGGCTAAGTGGATGCTGGCTTGCATCCCATACACGCTGCCACCTTCATCCCACTGCAGGTGCTAAAGGTGGCCATCCTGGCAGAGAAGTATGCTGTAGACTATAGCTGGTATGTGGACACCATCCTCAACCTCATCCGCATCGCGGGCGACTATGTGAGTGAAGAGGTGTGGTACCGCGTGCTGCAGATTGTTACCAACCGAGATGATGTCCAGGGCTACGCTGCGAAGACTGTTTTTGAGGTCAGCGTCCTTCACCTTGACCCCTCTGGCAGGACAGATGCCAGGCAAGGACAGCTGGCTGTAGGCCCTACCAGCTTGGTGCCCATCCTGTTTTTTCTTTACCAGTGTGGCTTCATTTCTGTGGCTCAGCCCTCTGGGGAATGCATGAGAATGGCTGTGCCGGGTGGTTGCAGGTGCCTGATGTGCAGGGCTGGTGGTTTCCCACTCCCCATCCCCTGGGATTAGGGGCCCAGTACTGCCCCACTTTACTCCCTAGATGAGCTGGAGACAGTCACTCATTCTCTATGCTTCAGTCTCCACGCTTGACAGAGTTATGAGGATTGTGCCTGTCACCATGACACAGGGCCTTACCCTGGCCTGGGCACACAGGAGCCCCCAGGAAGCAGGGCCTGCGACCCTTTCCCTCTTGTCCCCACCCGACCCATCCCAGGCCCTCCAGGCTCCAGCGTGTCATGAGAACATGGTGAAAGTTGGTGGCTACATCCTTGGGGAGTTTGGAAACCTGATTGCTGGGGATCCCCGCTCCAGGTGAGAGAACCTCAGGCTCAAGGTAAAAACTTGAAATTCTAAAGGATCTGGAGCACCCCCAGGGGTCCCAGGGTTGGTAATGACTGGGTTCCTGGGAATCCTTCTGCCCTGTTACCCCAAGTACCTCCCAGGAATCTGGCATAGTGCCATATAACAGCCACAGTTGTAGCTGGGTGTGGTGGTGCATTCCTATAATCGGCAGGCAGAGGCAGGAGGATCGCATGAATTCGAGGCCAGTCTGGGGTACATAGTGAGTTCAGCTCCAGTGTGAACTACACAGTGAGGCCTTGTTCAAAAAACAAAAACAGGGCTGGAGATTTAGCTCAGTGGTTCCAGTGCCTGCCTAGCAAGCACAGGGTCCCTGGTTTGATCCCCAGTAACCACATACAATACCAGTTGTGGTGACTCATACCCACCAGCAATCAGTACCACATACCACAATGCCAGGCATGATGGCTCATGCCTGTCATCCCAGCACTCGGGAGGCAGAGACAGGAGGATGGCTGAGTTTGATGCTTGCCTGGGCTACACAGTGAGTTCAGGGCCAGCCTGAATTCCAAAGTGAGACCCTGTCTCAAAAACAAAACAAAAAACCAAAACAAAACAGCTACAGTCTTGGGTCTCTAGTAGGAGCATTAGCCCCTGGGGCAGTGAGAGGTGTTGGGGAGGGCCCTGGGAAGGTCACCTCGGGAGTTTCCCACAGGACAGCCTGGTCCTGTTGAGCCCGCTTCCCTCCCGCAGCCCTCCAGTGCAGTTCTCCCTGCTGCACTCCAAGTTCCACCTGTGCAGCGTAGCGACACGGGCCCTGCTGCTGTCCACCTACATCAAGTTCATCAACCTCTTCCCTGAGACCAAGGCCACCATTCAGGGCGTGCTTCGGGCCGGCTCCCAGCTGCGCAATGCTGACGTGGAGCTGCAGCAGCGCGCTGTGGAGTACCTCACCCTCAGCTCCGTGGCCAGCACTGATGTTCTGGTCAGAGCCCTGCACCTCCCTGTGGGACCCTCCCTCTCCCCAGACCAGAGGCGTCCCTCCCCTGACCATCCCCCCCAACCTGTAGGCCACAGTGCTGGAGGAGATGCCACCCTTCCCTGAGCGCGAGTCGTCCATCCTGGCCAAACTGAAACGTAAGAAGGGCCCAGGGGCTGCCAGCACTCTGGATGACGGCCGCAGGGACGCCAGCAGCAGTGACATCAATGGTGGGGTGGAACCCACCCCCAGCACCGTGGTGAGCCCTGGGGCAGCTGCACCTGTGCTGAGCCAGGCCTTTCGGCTGCCCCAGGACTCATCAGGGCTCCATCTCCTGCAGTCTACCCCTTCACCCTCTGCCGACCTCCTGGGGCTGCGGGCAGCCCCTCCCCCAGCAGCAGCCCCGGCTCCTGCCAGTGTAGGCAACCTCTTGGTGGATGTCTTCTCGGATGGCTCCACTGCCCAGCCCAGCCTGGGGCCCACCCCTGAGGAAGCCTTCCTCAGGTACCACACCTCAGCAGAGCCCCTGCCCAGCCCCAACTTGCTCTTCTCTCCCTGTCCCTGATGCCTCCACCAGCCCTGGCTGCCACCCCCCGCTGGCCACTCTGGACTGTCTGCCCTGGCCACCCTTGTCTCCTCTCCCTTCTCTGTTTCTCAGCCTGCTCTTCCTTCTCTCCTTCATCCTCCCTCCCTCTCTCTTCGGCCCTCCCGCTGCCTCTCTGGGATTGGCTGCCTGCCACGCCTGTCTTCTCTGTCTGCTCTGGGATGGAATGGCCCAGCGAGCTGGAGCCGCCTGCCCCTGACAGCCCCATGGCTTTACTGGCTGACCCAGCTCCAGCTGCTGAGTAAGGGGTGGCCTTGGGGGTGGGGGGCAGATCCCAGTGTCCCTAGGGAGGGTTAGGGGACTTGAAATTGGCAGGGGGTTCCTGATGCTCAACCATGGCAGGAATTAGAAGGAAGTGGAACTGAGGGTTCTCCGATGGGGAAGGGGATACCTGGCACGATCCCATTCCAGTTAGTGATACCCATTTGTCTAATTCTAGGGTCCCCTGAAGTTCTTTGGGGAGTCTGGGTATATGGATTCTGAGGTTCTGTACCTCTAGGGCTTGTCCCATGCCCACTAAGGTCCAGCCCCAAGCCCCTTCCTAGCTTACTCCTTTCCTGGCCCCTAGCCCAGGTCCTGAGGACATTGGCCCCCCCATTCCGGAAGCAGATGAACTGCTGAATAAGTGAGTCCTGGGAGAGGTGGGGGAGGGGAACGGGGACAAGCTCAGACTCCTGACTCCTCACCAACCCCAATCAGGTTCGTGTGCAAGAACAACGGTGTTTTGTTTGAGAATCAGCTACTGCAGATTGGAGTCAAGTCAGAGTTCCGGCAGAACCTGGGTGTGTCTGGGTGCCTCAAGGGGACAGGTTGGTGGTCAGGAGCCCTTGGCTTGGCTGGTGCCTGGAGACAGGAGCTCAGATGGAGCCCTGCCTCCCCACCCACCACAGGCCGCATGTATCTCTTCTATGGAAACAAGACCTCTGTGCAGTTCCAGAACTTCTCCCCCACTGTGGTCCACCCGGGAGATCTCCAGACTCATATCCTCTTGGGCCTGGCTCTGCCCACTTGAGTCACCCTCCTGGTCACTGGGAGGCCAAGACACCAGGTCCAAACCCTTGCGCTGGCCCTGCACATGTAGGCACATGGTCCCCCTAGGAAGGTGGTGACACTGAAATGATAGAGGTGTTACTGCTGGAACCCCAGTCCCCTGGGCTTCATTTTATCCATCAGGCACTTCCCATTATCTTGCCCTGGTCCTGCACTGAGCTCCACACCCATGACAGAACCTTCTGTACACAAGAGATGCTCACCAGGGGTGGAGATTTAGGTCAGTAGTTCTGGTACCTGCCCTGAAAGTACACCGCATTGCCAAGCATGGTAGCTCATCCTCGTAATCCCAGCACTCGGGAGGCAGAGGCAGGAGGATTGCTGAGTTCCAGGCCAGCCTGAGCTACAAAGCGAGACCCTGTCTCAAAAAAAAAAAAACAGATGCTGACCAGAGCTGCATGTGGGACCTGACTGTCACTTTGCCTCTTCAAGCCTTTTCCTAGAGCTGTTGTGAAGATCAGTTAAAAACCCTGGGCAGGTCAGTTGGCAGTGTCAATCTCCCAGTTTGCCCTTCGCTGGACCTCTGGACCTATGAGATAGGAGGAACTGGGTACCCAAACTCTGGGGACCTTTTTAGTTGCTTCATTCCTTCATCCATCCATCCATCATTTCAAGAGGTCCCACTAGGCAGCTGTGTGCCGGAATGGGGCACAGGTGGGAGGTGAGACCCACTGTTTGCTGATGGGTTGATGAGCCAACAGCCACGCAGGTATTGACACCAGGTACTACTATGTGGATGTAGAACTTGTCATGCACCTAATGGATTACATCGACTGCTGAAGACATTTTGCACATGCTTATTTTGCAGGCGAGGTTTTAAGAAAGGTTGAGTAGTTTGCTCAGTCAGCCAGGCTGTTAAGAGCTGGGTCCAAGGTCAGAGTCAGTAATGGAGTGGGATCACCGCGGAAGGCTGCAGAGGCAGAGGCAGGCCCAGGTTTTGCATAGCAGGGACTTTGTAAGATTAGCGCTGGGTTGCCAGGAAGGGTCCTTCAAAGGCCCACAGGCGGGGGCTGCCGGAAATCAAGGCACCATGGCCAAGCCTCCCTGGGCACCCTTGTCCTTGGCTTCCTTGACCATGGTGGGCACAGCTGGCTGTGCAGACAAAGCGTGTGGCTGCACAGGTGGATGGCGGGGCACAGGTGCAGCAGGTGCTCAACATCGAGTGTCTGAGGGACTTCCTGACACCCCCACTGCTGTCAGTGCGCTTCCGGTGAGTGGACAAACAGCGAGGCTGGGCAGGGCTTCTAGGGTGAGGGGCATGGCCTCACAGAGCCCTCGCCTCCCTGCCAGATACGGTGGTGCTCCCCAGTCTCTCACCCTGAAGCTCCCGGTGACCATCAACAAGTTCTTCCAGCCCACCGAGATGGCAGCTCAGGATTTCTTTCAGCGTTGGAAACAGCTGAGCCTGTGAGGATTGGGGATGCGGTGGCCAAGCCCACAGCGGTGCCCAGGAGAGTGGAGACAGCGATCTCAGGGGACTTCCCTGATTTTCCCCTTCCTGTCCCCAGCCCTCTTCAGGAAGCACAGAAAATCTTCAAAGCTAACCACCCCATGGATGCAGAAGTCACCAAGGCCAAGGTGAGAGGTGGCGCGTGCTCACAGGATGCCTAACTTCACAAATGGCCCCTGCTTTGGCATCTGTGAGGTGGGGAGAGGGTTTGGAATACTGGGGCGAGAGAATTTAGGCCCTTCACCAAATGCTCCCCTCATTTCCAGCTCTTGGGGTTTGGCTCTGCCCTCCTGGACAATGTGGACCCAAACCCTGAAAACTTCGTGGGGGCTGGAATCATCCAGACGAAAGCTGTGCAGGTGGGCTGTCTGCTCCGGCTGGAGCCCAACGCCCAGGCTCAGGTGTGTTGCTGCAGAGGTGCGGTGGGGGAGGGTCTGGGCTCACCTGTCATCTCCGCTTGGTGCATCCTGCATCCCTCTGCTCTCTGCCTTGTCTGTCGTTCCCACCTCTCTCACACTCTTACATCTTTTATCCTTCATTTCCTCCATCTTACATCTCCCTTTGCCCTTTCCCTTGTACCCCCCTCGCTTGGCCCCTCCCCCTTCCGCTGGCTGCCCTGTCCCCTGAGCCCTGGCCCCGCCCACAGATGTACCGGCTGACCCTACGCACCAGCAAGGAGCCCGTGTCCCGTCACCTGTGTGAGTTGCTGGCCCAGCAGTTCTGAGCCCTGGACCCTGCCCTGGGGATGAGGCTGGCCCCAGGCAGCTCCTACGACCGAGGCAGCTTTGGTAGATGGGACGGCAAGGGGACCAGCACTGGTGACAGGGAAGGCACCAGGAGTGGGGGGATGCCTGGGACCTTCCTCCAGCCTTTTGTATTTTTATTTTTGTTCATCTGCTGCTGTTTACATTCTGGGGGGCATGGGGGAGCCCCCTCCCTCCCTCCCTGTTACCCCCAAGCACAGAGGGGAGAGGCCAGGGAAGTGGGTGTCTCCTCCCCTCCCCCCACCTGTTGTCCCTCCTGCCCCCTCCCCGTCCAGGGCTGCATTATTATTGTGAGCGAATAAACAGATGCTAATAGTGCAGTGTCTGGGCCCTCCACTGACTCCAGGTGATCACAGGAATGGGGTGAGGGCATGCAGAGTGTGGGTGGCCAGGGCTCGCAGCCCATAGGTGGGGCTCTGAGGAGATAGCAGCAGCAGCAGCTGCCGAGACCCCAGCTGCAGAGCCACCACCTGCCACCCCATGCCTGGCCCCAACACGAGGTAACAAGCTCTCGGCAGCTGGGCCTGGTGGCCAGCCTCTTCCTCCTTCTGTGGTGGCCCAGGATCTGGGAGAAGGACAAAGAAGGTTCAGGGGACAGGTGGGAATGACAAATAGGATGCTAAATCCTGGAAGTCACACTCTGTCCTAAGCCTAAATTCTCCATTGGTGGGTGGGGTCTCAGCACAGGGTTGTGGTCCCCACCCAGTGTGAGCCTGTGTGGCCCAGGCCATCCTCTGAACAACCCAGACTGCAACATGTACAGATGCCATAGGTCATAGGAGGTGGAGCGGCCCAACTAGAAACCCCACCCACCACACCTCCATCTGACCCTGAGCAGCAAGGGCAGTTTGGAAGGGGTGTGGCCGCCCTCACCAGAGTGTTACATTTTTGGGGTCTGTCCTTTGGGGCCTTTTGGGATCTTCTACAACCCTTCCTCCACACCCCAGCTCCAGGCAAAGTTGTGCTTTGAGTAGTGTAGTGTGCACTGCTGTGTAGTGTGCAAAGGACTGTGAAAAGAGAATAAAGCAGGATAAGGAGAAAGAGCACAGACTGTAAAAGCCCAGGCAAGAGAAGAGGCATCTGTTATTGTCATTGTAAGGATTACTACACAGGAAGTCCCAGAGCAGCCAAACCCCTGCCTGCCTGTGACCTGCTCAATGCTTGTGGCTTTCCTGGGTTCTCCTGCCAGTTTCTCCAACCCCCACCTCTTGCAATCCGGGATCCAAGTGTCTCTGTGTCTGGGGCACCACGCCTGGCACTGACCTGGGGGGAAGTATGTGGTGGAGACCAAGGTGTAGAAGTTGCGGAGCAGGCGCCGGCGTTGCTCTGGGGGAGGATCTAGAGGGGAGAAGACAGTTGAAAGCGGCCCCTGGTCCACTGCCCTCCCGGCCAGCCCCTGTCCTCAGTCACCTTTATCTCCCAAGGGTTGCACGATGAAGAGGCAGCGTTTCAATTCTAGGTTCAGGAGCAGCAGCCTGTGGGGCAGAGGGTGTCACAGACCTGGAAGGGTGTGAAGACTGCCAACCCTCTCCTCTCCCGAGCCCTACCCGAGGACGTCGGAGTGCAAGGAGAAGCCTTCGGGCAGCGCTCGGGGAGCCAGCGGCAGGCAGGCACGCAGAGGCTCCAGCAGCGGCTGCCACCATCGCTCCAAAAGCTGTGGGGCGTGGTCGACGGGGGCGTGGTCACCAGGAGGTGGGGCCAGTGAGGCACCAATGGAAAGGGAGGGGCTAAAGGGAGCGGCCCCTGCAGTAAGTGGCGTAGGAGGGAAACCACAGACTGGAGTGGACCAGGTTTTGGGAAGGTGATTGGAGCACACCATGAGGGGCGGGGCCTGAGGGAAAAGGTGCAGGCAACCCTGGGTAGTAGGCTCATACGGGTGGAAGTATCAGAAGGCGGGAAGGGGACAGTCGGACCTGTGCATCTAGCTGACTGAGGGATGGGCGTGGCCCACAGAGCAGACACAAATCCAGACCCGGCAGCAGCATCAGGGTCAGGAGCCTGTGGGGGACCTGAAGAAGGGCATAGGCTGGGGCTCAGTCCCTTCCCTACCGGATTGGAACTGGAGCACGCACTGCCCCTCGCCGGCACACCTACTCACCGTGGGGCTCCCATGCGGTAGGTACACCGGGTAGTCTCGAGCAGACTGCGGCGGCAGGGACCCCACCAGCCATGGGAGCAGCACAGCCTCAGGCATGCCCAGCCGCCACCAGTCCTCGGTCGCTGCCGCCACTCGGCCTGACACCACCAAACTGACAAAGGCCGTCGCGGTGGCCTCAGCGAACCCAGAGAGGGCTTCCTGGAAAGGCAAGTAGCAGGGGAGTCAGAAGACAAGAACAGAGTGGCCTTGACTCCGGGGTGGTGAGGAGGAGAAGGAGACCCAGGCAGTCCCAATCTTGCTGAGCAGCCAGGCTCCTGTGTCGCATCTTCTCAGCCCGAGTTCCTTCGACTTCTTGTGCAGTCACAGCCGCAACTCACCGTGCAGCGGGACTGAACTATACCAGCCTAACCCGCACACACTGAAGAAGCAACAGCAGCAGCTGTGGCTCATTGAAAGGGCGCTGTGCCAAGTAGGCAACTCAGAGGTCAAGGCGGGGGGGGGGCAGTCGCACTTCTGGGAGGTACCGTTACAGGTAGACAGACAAGAGAAATGCTGAAGGAGAGGTAGATGGAGATTAACCAGCCAAAGAAGCATGGTTTGAGGTTAGGAAGCTGGAGAATTCTTGGCATTTGTGAGGTCCATGAGGCAGGCGGGAAGGAGGTCTGTGGAGTTAGCAACAGCTTGGCGGATGCTAGATTCCATGGGCCCTGTAAATGGGGCTCTGGGCCTGGAGTCTTGTAAAGTGGAAGCCACAGGACTGAGCCGTGGAGGAGGAGCCCAAGCTCAGGGAGTGGGAGAGGACTAAGGAGAGGCCAGATTGGATGCCAGGAGGATAGGAGATTGGAACAGTAGATGGGTAGGGTGGGGAGATGAGGACGGAGCAGCAGCCATGAGTACAGACTTCTGAGTTTCCATAGCCTCACCCGTACCTGCAGGAGTGGCCCTTCTGGAGGAATCACACAGTCCACACACTGGGTCAGGTCTCCGATGAGCTCTGGGTCCCCCAGGAAGCTGTCGATGAGGGAGTAACTGGCCTGGCAGAGGGAGAGAGGAGCCTAGTTCTCTGGCAATGTGAGGCTCTCCTGGGTCAAACAAGTAGGCTGACCCCAAGAAACTATAGGATTATGCTGTTTCTGAGGGTGATGGGAGCTGCAGTGCCCAAATGGCAGGGGCTCAGTATCTCCATTCCCATCCCAGTGTCCTGAGGCCTCACCCTCAATTCCTTCTTCAGTCTCTCTACGTTTCGGATATTTGTCAATTCTTCAAGTCCTACAAGGAGAACCTAGAAGAACCACACAGGAGAGTAATGATCACTGGCTCTGATAAGAAGAGCACAGTACATAAACTGGGTCTCAGGGAGGAAGGGCGGTTTGCCTGACTCAGGATTCCTGAGTGCCAAGGTGGAGACTGGTGAGGGTTTGGTAGGAAAGTGCTGGGTGGGGGTGTCTCACCATGGCCCCAAATACCATCTGGAGCAGTCGCTCCAGCCTCAGCTCTGAGGTGCCCTCCTCTGCCGACAGAACAATGAGGGTGATGCTGTTGGGACAGAAGGGAGGAAGGAAGGATGCATGAGTCCAGATGTGGTAAACAGTAAAGGCAAATGTGCTGTTGATCTCAGAATCTAAACTGTGTCTCCTCTCAGCCCAACCTGCCTCCAACCATGGAGGAAATCAGGGGTCAGAAAGGATCACTCTTATTGATATCACAACCAAACAGCTGGAAGGCCACCAGGTCATCTTCAATAGGGGTTATTAGCTGGGCGTGGTGGCTCAAGGCCTGTAATTCCAGCTCTCGGAAGGCAGAGGCAGGAGGATCACTGCGGGTTCAAGGCGTGCCTGGGCTACATAGTGAGCTCAGGGCCAGTCTAAACTACAAAGACCCTATCTAAAAATATTTTTTAATTAATTCGCAAAAGGGGTTATCACCCGGGCTCTGTCCCTGCCCCAGTTCCACTAGGGACCTGTCATGGAAGCTTTTCCATACTACAGTCGTGTCCTCCGTCCTCGCAGAGCTCAGCTGCACCTCCAGATTCTGGCCGAACATGTGGACTCCATTGAGGGACCCGATAACAGAGAACGGGAGCTGGAGAAAAGTTGGTGGCATTAGACAGGAGCACCCCATCACGTCCCCCTTGAGGTCCAAGTGCCTGAGTTTCCAGCCCCTCTCTATAACCCCTGGCGGGAAACCCGTGAACACAGCTAGGTGTGTGCCCCACGGATCTCTAAAGTCAAAGCAGAAACCTCCCTGCCCCTCTTCCCTTACAGACCCGGAGTACTAGCGCCCCTGGCCCCTTTCTAATTAGATCAAGGTATCTAAGCCCCACCTGCCGACGGGCTGGGGTTCCGCCTCGGCTACTCCTGCAGAATAGGGGGACCCCGCTGGAAGCCGCCAGGCACAACAGATGCGTGGTGCCCCCTGTCCCTTCCTCTCCCATTTGGAAAACTCCCCGCAGAGTCTCCCCTAGGTACTACTCTCAGTGCCAGGCTGGGAGCTGGCCGGCAATCCTGCACGGTAGGTCAGCGTGCCCTCCGGAGCCGCTAATTGGAAGGGGACTCAATTCCCGCCTCCGCCATCCAACTCGCCTCCAACTGCGGTAAATTCATTTCCGCCCTCGCCGGAAGTTACCATGCCTCTAACAAAGATGGCAGGCAGTCGTCCACGCAAAACTATAGCTTCTCTGGGATGTGATTTGACTTCATTTAACAAGGAAGAAAAAGGCTAACGTGAAAGTGGTGATAATCTCAAGGCGTTATATAGTAACCATCCTGTAGGGTATAACAAATTACGTCCTAAATGTAAAAACTGTGCTCCGATCAAAGATGGCAACGATGCTCAGCGTTGCCTAGAAACCATATTCTGGCTTGATTTCCATTTCTTACTGATAAGCAAGCAGGTGCCCCACTCAAAGATGGTGACAGTGTAAGTAGTTACCTAGCAACCACCGTCCAATTATACTTCCATTCTGAAAGTGTAAACTGTTGTGCGGTCAAAAACGGCCATACGGACTTCCCCCTCACTTTAGAGAGTGGTTTGCTCCAGCGTGCGTTGCCTATAGTAACCGCCAAATACGTTTTGTCAGAAAAAGGGAGAAATCCCTTATTTTCCACAATCATAAAAACTGTTTTTGTGATTTTTATGCCTGATACTTTATCATGTACAGTAAAATGTGAAAATATTTTCCAAAGCTCCTAGAACGAAGATTATTTAACACAAAATGTTTTTTACAAATACGATATTTGTGCTGTTTCAGTTTGTTTTTCTTACAAAAAGTGTAAGTTTTTGTCTCTTTGCTATCAGTTTTATAGATACAGCAATTGATGTGAATTCTACTGTATTGACATGCTAGGTTCTTTCTTGGATGTAAAGTGACAGTAAATCTTCACTGAATTAGCAATTTTGTATGTATATGGAAATTGTTGCTCTCATTTTCCAAGCATATTTACAAAATTTAAATAACAATTTTAAAAACTAAAACTTTTTTATTCTCTGTCCTTTGTAGTACTGGAGATTGTACCCAAGGAACACTAAGCTACATCACCTGTCCTTTTTAAATTTTATTTGAAGACCAGTTCTTGTGCTAAACTGCACAGGGTGACATCGTGTGTGTGTGTGTGTGTGTGTGTGTCCCAAGGGACTGAACTCAAGATCTTATGCTTACAAGGCAGGCACAGTGCCACTGAACTAGATCCCTGGCTCCTGGAATCAATTTTTTTTTTTTTGAGACAGGGTCTCGCTTTGTAGCTCAGGCTGGCCCAGAGCTCACTATGTAGCCTAGGCAAGCCTCGAACTCAGCAATCACCTATCTCTGCCTCCTGAGTGCTGGGATTACAGGCGTGAGCCACCACGCCCTGCTGGGATCAAATTTTTGATTCTCCTGTCTCAGTTTCCCTAACAGCTGGAATTACAGACAAACCTTTTTTTTTTTTTTTTTTTGAGACAAGGTCTTGTTTTGTAGTTCAGTCTGGCCCTGTGCTATGTAGCCCAAGCTAGCCTTGAATTCACAGCAATTCTCCTGCCTCTGCCTCCTGAGTGCTGGGATTATAGGCATGAGCCATCACACCCCGCATTGTGGTGTATGGTGCTGATTGCTGGTGGGGGAGAGTCACCACGCTGGCCATTGTGATATGTGGTTACTGGGGATCAAATTCAGGACCTTGAGCTTGCAAGGCAGACACCAGAACCACTGGGCCAAAGCCCCGGCCCTTTAAATGTTTTCATTTTTGATTTGTTCACTAGTAGCTGAAAAAACTCTGAGATGCTTATTCTACACATTAAATCACATTATACTTCTAGAGAAAAAAGATACAAAAATAATTTTTAAAGGAAATTGTTTTTTTATTTTTTATTATTTGGTTTGGTTTTTGCAACAAGGTTTCAATATATAGTTCAGGCTGGTTTTGAACTTGTCAGGACCCCACCCCACCCCGCCCAGGTAGAAAAGGAAAACTATGCAGGCAACTCAGTTACACATCCTGCAAAGCACAAAGGATACCAGGAAGCTAAGGCCTGGATTCAAGATAAACAGCCTGCCCCCGTGTAGCAATACTTGTGGGTCAAGATACCCCTGAGGACCACCAGACTTCCTCTGCCTTAGAGCAAAAGACTTCCTCCACTCCAAGACAAAAAATTCCCACTCTCAGGGCTGGAGTTTAGCTCAGTGGCATCTCACCTGCCTTGTAAGCAAGGTCAGGTTTGAATCCCTGGGGTCGAGATTTCCAACCTCTCCTCTCACTACCACTCCCTTACCCAAACTCCCCTATAAAGTTTCTCCTTGGCCAAGACCTTGAGGGCAATGGCCTTGTGGCCTTTGACTTACCTGCACCCGGACTGGAAATAAAACCTTATTTGTTGCTTCATTTTTGCCTACTCTGATGGTTTCAGTCAGGTCTCAGTTTACCCTAACAAAATTTGCCACGCTCATTCTGCCTCAGCCTCCTAAACACTGGAATTACAGGCATGCCACACTACACACAAATACATAATACATGTATGGGTTCAGGTCCAGGAATTTTTAACCACTAAGAAATATTTCTTCCCTCTTCTGTATTTCTTGTTCTCTTGCTCCCTCCTTTTTCAGTACTAGAGTTTGAACTCACGTTCCTCACCCTGAGTTACATCCCAGTCGTTTTTATTTTTTTATTTGGGGACAAGGTATTGCTAAGTCACTTTCTCAGTTGAAGGACTGAATTTTTTTTTTTTTTGAGGCAGGGTCTCGCTTTGTAGTTCAGGCTGGCCCTGAGCTCACTATGGTGCCCAGGCAAGCCGCCGCGAACTCAGCAATCCTCCTGTCTCTGCCTCCCCAGTGCTGGGATTACAGGCGTGAGCCACCACGTCCGGCATTGAAGGACTGAATTTATGAATACTTCCTACTTCATCCACCCAGAGTGCTGGGATTACAGGTTTGGGATACTACAATCAGTTTGAGTATTTAAATATTTTACATAGGCAATTTTTTTAAGCTTTTTTTTTTTTTTTTGAGACAGAATCTCACTTTGTGGTTCAGGCTGGCCCTGAGTTCACTATGTAACCCAGACAAGCCTCGAACTCGGCAGGCCTCCTGCCTCTGCCTCCCGAGTGCTGGGATTACAGGTGTGAGCCACCATGACATGCACTGTGATATGTGGTACTGATTGCTTGTGGGCATGTCACCACATCCGGTATTGTATGTAGTAACCGGGGATCAAACCAGGGATCTTGTGCTTGCTAGGCAGGTGCTAGAATCACTGAGCTAACTCCCCTGCCCTCTAATTCTTTTTGAGATAGGGTCTCTTTATGTAGTTTAGGCACACCTTGAACTCATTATATAACCCCGTCTAGCCTTCAATTCATCGCGATGCTTCTGTCTCACCCTTCTGAGGTGTTGGGATTACAAGCACGCGCTACCTTGTCAGGCTACTGTATATTTTAAAAGTTGTTTGATGTAGTCTTTGACCAGGAAATTAATGAAGGTTTTATGTTTTGTGGCTTTGTGGTAGCTGACATCTACCCAGTTTCAGGGTTATACAGTGTATCTTCTGGTAGTTCTAGGATTTCATTGTGGCATTAGTATTTTTAAGTCCTCTGAAATGTATTTATACACAGGGCTAGTTTCTGGTTTCTCTCCCAAAAAACTACCAGCTTCCACTTAGGTTGGTGTTAGTTACGTACCAGCTTCCACTTAGGTTGGAGTTCAGATTCTTATAGATAGCAAACATAAGCACTCTTCCAAACTGATAGAAATTGAGTGTTGCGTAGTAACCTCATTTCAGCCGTCGCGATTGGCTCCAGAACACGTTCCTGCCCCAATCACCGCGACGGACACAGCCAGCAATTTAATCTGTTGGAAAACAAAGCTCGAGAACGCGTTGCCTAGCAACTATGCCCCGCCCCTTGAGCCTGGGTCAGACTGGGCGCCCCGCTCAAAGATGGCGGCCGAATGGTTTTTCCTTCTATTTATTTTGTTCTAGACAGTTTTTACAATAATTCAGCATTTCCCATGAAGTCCTTGAAGGGTCTCACTATGCCCTGTGTGAGTCTTCACGCTGTAGGGGAAGACAACGGAGAGAGCAGAAACCTTCGCCGCGTGCCCCGTACAAAGATGGCCGCCCGCGCGTCCGCGGCGCCTCACAGACATCCGGTCCCGGTGCGCGCGCACGCCCGGCCCTCTTCCGCTCGTCGCGCGGGGCCTGTGGCGGCGGTGGCGACTCCCTCTCGGGCGATGGTCCCCGGCTCGGAAGGCCCGGCCCGGGCCGGGGGCCTGGTGGCCGATGTGGTGTTTGTGATCGAGGGCACAGCCAATCTGGGCCCCTACTTCGAGGGGCTGCGCAACCACTACCTGCTCCCGGCCATCGAGTGAGTGCAGCCCCGTGGGGCGCCCCGCCCTGCGCGTTCAGTTGCCCACAGCTCGTGCCTGACCCTACTTTGCAAACCCGTCCTCGCAGGTATTTCAATGGTGGTCCTCCTGCGGAAACGGACTTCGGGGGAGACGTGAGTCTGTGACCCCGGGGCTGAGGGACGTGGGGCTGGACCCCGGGGAGTGAGGGAGGAGGCGGGTCCTGGACTGTGGGTCTAAGGGACCCAGGTCCCCGGAGGATGGAGGAAGCTGTGAGGAGTTTCTGGTGCTTAACCTACAGGAAACTAGGATCTCCAACTTCTTTCTAGGGGAAAAAGCTCATTTCACTGATTAACACTTTCTCTGCTTTCTCATCCAGTACGGGGGTACCCAGTACAGCCTCGTAGTCTTCAACACAGTAGACTGCGCCCCGGAGTCCTACGTACAATGTCACGCTCCCACCAGCAGTGCCTATGAGTTCGTCACCTGGCTTGATGGCATTAAGTGAGCTTTTCTCTACACTTTGGCCTGTTGGGGGACCCTGTGAATCTGAAAATGGTGGCTTGGGCTTGAGCTGCAGGTTCTGTTCCCTGATACTTGGCGGTTTAAGGGACTGTGAGGGTGATTGTAATTCTAAAGTTATGTCACGTTGCCTTACGTTATGTTATGTTGTGGAGGATCAAACTCAAGACCTTGTGCTTGCCAGGCAGGTGTGGTGCTGCTGAGATATATCCCCATCCCGGGTGATTGTGATTTTTTTTTTTTTTGCTTTGCTTTTTGGAGACAGGGTCTCGCTTTGTAGTTCAGGCTGGCCCTGAGCTCAATATGGTGCCCAGGCACGCCGCCGCGAACTCAGCAATCCTCCAGTCTCTACCTCCCGGGTGCTGGGATTACAGGCGTGAGCCACCACGTCCGGCATTGTGGTATGCGGTTTTGATTGTTGGTGGGCGTGTCCCCACGCCCAGCATTATATGTAGTTACCGGGGATCAAACTCAGGTCCTTGCGCTTGCGAGGCAGGCGCCGGAACCACTGAGCTAACCCTCCGGCCCGGGTGATTGTGATTTTGTCTGAGTCACTTGTGGAGGGTTCTGTGTGCTCAGCAATGTTGCCATCCAGTTGTGGAGTGGAGGAAACTTCCTGTTGACGGAGACTGGGCTGAGCTCCAACGGCTGCCTTGTGCTCCATATGTGCTTCTCCTTTACTGTCCCCTCCTGTCCTGTTTTGTCCTCATTCAGATGGGTACTGACACCCGAATACAGAGGTGGTACTAATCCGAGAGAGACCCCTCTGTAGTTTCAGTTGGAGTTTGATAGTTGCTGTTGCAAGCTGCTCAGCAGCCTGGGCTCAGGTAAAAGTTATTCACCAGGTGAACTTTCAGACTCCAGTCCCTGACACCTGGGGACTTCATTCCAGAAGTGAGGGCTGTCAGTGGTATTTTTCAATTTTAGTATATGTGCTGCCGAAGTGAGCACAAGTGGTAGTTTTCATTTTGTGTGTTTGTTTTGAGACAGGGTCTCAATCTGTAGTTCAGGCTGGCCCTGAGCTCACTCTGTAGCCCAGGCAAGCCTCAAACTCAGCAATTCTCCTGCCTTTGCCTCCCGAGTGCTGGGTTGATTGGCGTGAGCATCACACCCGCACTGTGGTGTGTGATGCCGATTGCTGGTGGGCGTGAGTCACCATGTCTGGTATTGTTGTATGTGATTACCAGGATCCAACCTGGGAATTTGCGCTTGCTAGGCAGGCGCCAGAACCACACTGAGCTGAATCTCCGGCCCAAGCATTTCCTATTTTTATGCCTCAGTTTTCTGGTTTGGAAATGGTGACGAAGTGTGGATTTCAGCGTTGTGGGAAGAATCACAGGAGGAGGAGTCTACTGTGCAGCACACAGGATCCAGCTGCAGTCAGGGTTTATAAAAAGTGGTGGTTGGTGGCTACCCTGGCCTTCCACGTATGGACTGCAGGTGGGTGCTGAGCCCACAGTGGGAAACCTGCACCTAAGTTTTCTTTTCATACTCCCTGTCTTGGTGTTTTTTGATTGAAATAGGATCTTGCCGTGTTGCCTAGGCTAGTTCCCTGCTCCGTGCCTAGCTTGCTACAGTGTTTGATTTGTAATGGAGCTGGGAACTGAAGCAGGCCCTTCACCTTGCACATGAATGTTTTACCCTGGGCTACATTTTTTTTTTTCCATATTGGGGATTGAATGTAGCACTCCACCACTGAACCACATTCCTAGCCTTTTTTTAAAATTATTATTATTTTTTTAATGAGACAGGGTCTCGCTTTGTAGTTCAGGCTGGCCCTGAGCTCACTATGTAGCCCAGACAAGCCTGGAACTCAGCAATCCTCCGGCCTCTGCCTCCCGAGTGCTGGGATGACAGGCGTGAGCCACCACGCCCGGCACTGTGGTATGCGGTATTGATGGTTGGTGGGCATGAGTCTCCATGCCCAGCATTGTATGTGGTTACCGGGATCAAACTCAGGACCTTGCGCTTGCAAGGCAGGTGCTGGAACCACAGAGCTAAATCTCTGGCCTCCGACCTTTTTTTTTTTTTTTCTCATTATGACACGAAGTTTTGCTTAGTTGCTAGCGTTGCCCTTAAACTTGCAACCTTCCTGCCTCTTTCTCCCAGAGTAGCCTGGTATGGAGAGATTTCCTTCAGCTGCCTAGAAAGGGGGATGGCAAGTGCTAATGTAAAAAAGAGGCCGGGGATTTAACTCAGTGGTTTCAGCATCTGTCTTGTAAGCACAAGGTCCCCCCCTAATAACCACATACAACAATACCAGGCGTGGTAACTCACGCCCACCAGCAATCGGTACCACACACCACAGTGCTGGGCATGGTGGCTCACGCCTGTAATCCCAGCATTCAGGAGGCAGAGGCAGGAGGACTGCTGGGTTCGAGGCTTGCCTGGGCTACATAGTGAGTTAAAGACAATAGGCTCATATAATTTCAAAATATATTGAGGGGAAGCAGTAGATCAGTGCCTCAGAATGGGGCAAAGACCAAGACTATCCGTATTAACCAGTATTTATTAGGTAAAACAATAATGGGAAGGAGTTATGTTTGATCTTATGATGATGCAAGTCTCGTGCTGATAAGAACAGGAGGAGGAGCATTCCCGGGACAAGGGGTCCAGCTCTCATCCCTCCACAGGTGAAACCTCTCTCTTTTGTATTACTGTTTGGTTCTCAATTTGAGTTGAGCGTGTGCTGAAAGGTATGGGCTTAGTTGTTTTTTTGTTTTGTTTTTGTTTTTTTTGAGACAGGGTCTTGCTTTGTAGTTCAGGCTGGCCCTGACCTCATTATGGAGCCCAGGAAAGCCTCGAACTCACAGCAATCCTCCTTGGCTCTGCCTCCCGAGTGCTGGGATTACAGGTGTGAGCTGCCACGCCCAGCAGATTTAGTTGGCATGTGGAAACCAGTTTTTCCAGTGCCATTTATTAAAGAGACTATTTTTCTTTCAGTGAAGGTGTTTGGCTCCTTTATCAAAGATAAGGTGGCAGAGTATGTTTGGAGTTGTCTGGGTCTTCTAATCTGTACCACTGACCCTTGAGTTTTTTTTCTGCCGGTACCATGCTTGATTATTATTACTATTATTTTCATCATCACAGTAGTTCTGTAGTATAAAGTCAGGAATTATGATACCCTTGCCTTGCCTTTGTGCCCAGAATTGCCTTTGGTATTATTCTGGTTCCAAGTATATTTTAGAATTGTTTTCTCTAATTATGTGAGATACACTATTGGTGTTTTGATAAGGATTACTTTAAAACCATGTAACAGTTTTGTTAGTATGGCCATTTTCACTGTGGTGGTTCTTCCTATCCAGGAGCAAGGAATATCTTTTTGTTTTTTGTTTTTAAGACAGAATTTTGGGGCCGGAGGGTTAGGTCAGTGGTTCCGGCGCCTGCCTCGCAAGCGTAAGGACCTGAGTTCGATCCTCGGTTACAACATATAATGCTGGGCGTGGTGGCTCACGCCTGTAATCCCAGCACTCAGGAGGCAGAGACAGGAGGATTGCTGAGTTCGCGGCGGCTTGCCTGGGCACCATAGTGAGCTCAGGGCCAGCCTGAACTACAAAAGCAAGACCCTGTCTCCAAAAAGCAAAAAAAAGACAGGATTTTGCTTTGTAGTTTAGGGTGGTCCTGAGCTCACTGTGTAGCCCAGGCAAGCCTCAAACTCAGCAGTCTTCCTGCCTCTGCCTCCCAAGTGCTGGGATGACAGGCATGAGCCACCACGCCCAGCATTGTGGTATGTGGTATTGATTGCTGGTGAGCATGAGACACCACACCTGGTATTGTTGTATGTGGTTACCAGGGATTGAACTCAGGACCTTGCACTTGCTAGGCAGGCGCTGGAACCAATGAGCTAAATCTCTGGACCCCATTTTCTGATATTTTCAATCTCCTTTTTCAGAGTACTATACTATTCCATGTAAAAGGTCTTTTACTTCCTATGTTAGATTGATCCCTAGGTATTTCAGTTTTTGGATACTGATGTGAAAGGTTTCTCTAATTTCTCTTTCAGTGACTTTGTGTGCAGGAACGCTATTGGTTTTTGAGTTCTTTGTATCCAGCTATACTACTGAATTTGTTTTTGAAATCTAGAAGTCTTTTGGCGTCTTTGGGGTATTCTATATAGAATATCATGTCATCCACATATAATGAGAATTTAACTTCTTCCTTTCCTATTGTTATTCCTTTTATGCCTATCTCTTATCTTAACTGTTGCGGCCCATCTTCCAGAATTGAATAAGAGTGGTGATAGTGGACATCCTTGTCTTACTGATTTTAGAATTAAAACTGAAAGGTGATCTTGGCTTTTGGTTTGTCATAGATGGTTTTTATCATATTGCGAGAAAACCATCTGTTCCTATTTTCTTTTTCTTCTTTTTTTTTTTTGTGACAGAGTCTGGCTTTGTAGTTTAGGGTGGCCTTGAACTCTCTATGTAGCCCAGGCAAGCCTTGAAGTTACAAGTAATCCTTCTACCTTTGATTTCAGAGTGCTGGGATTACTGGTGTGAGCTATAACGCCTAACCCTGTGTATGTGGTACAGGGGGTCAACTCGGGACCTTGTACTTGCCAGGCAGAGGTTGGCTCTCAAAGGTTTTTTTTTCATCTGTTGAGATGCTCATAAGGTTTTGGCCTTGGCTCTGTTGATAGGGTGTGTTACATTTGTTGATTTGAATATATTGAGCCATCACTGCATTCTGGGATGAATCCTACCAAGTCACAACATATAATCCTCTTTATGATTTGGTGCATTCTGTTTGCCAGTGTCTCATTTGAGGATTTTTTCATCTATGTTCATTCTAGAGATTCAGTCCCAGGTTTTCCTATCCAGTAGATGCCAATACCATGTCCCAAAAGGCGTGATAATCAGAAATGTCTCAATGCGTTATCAGTTGATCCCTGGGAACAAAATTTACCTCCTTTGATATCAAGCAGGGGTAGATCATCTTTTGATCTATGTATCCCTGGGTTGAATCCCCAGCATGAAAGAGTTAAAAAAGATGGGGAACTAATTCTGTGTCTATCCCACCCCTTACCTCAGAATGTTTTGTACCTGGAACCATGCAAAAGCTAGCTGTGTCTCAGTGTGGAATCTTCCAGATCGGCTGATAAATGTTGTCAGCCATTATGTACCATTGTCCAAGGTCACAATTTTGATCTAGTCCTGTGTCAAGTGTCTGCCATTCCTGTGTCTGTAGCTGGACTACAAACAGGCTTTGTTCACACCTGGATAAATCTTACATACTCCTGAAGGTTTCAGACTTAAGGAAGGAACCATGCAGTGTGCTTTTTGTTGACACCGGTGTGTTTTCAGCCTTGGAAAAACCTACTTCTGCGTTTTCTTTCTTAGGAAATGGGGACAGGTAGGTTCCAGGTTGAGCCGAGTACTGAGAGTCATTGGCCCTGTCACCCGGTGGGCTTTATTTATTTAGAGCTGAAGGGGATTGAACACAGGCCCTCAGGTGTGTTAGGTAAGTTCTCTGCCACTGAGCTAAATAGCCACAGCCCTATGGTAAGTCTTAGTCCCAAGTAAATTTAAACAGAAAGTAAGAATGGGGCTGGGCACACCCTGGTGGTAGTGTGTTCACTTAGCATACCCAAGGCCCTGGTTTGACCATCAGCACTGTAAAATAAGTAAATGAAAAAGAGAGAGAGAGACTTACTATGAACTTGATATTATAAACCTAATAATATATAAGCCATGTTTCACATCTGGATACATTTTAGTTCTTTTCCCTCCCCATTTTCAGGTTTTGCTCATCTGACAGTATTAAGGTATTTTTCTTGGAGCTGGTAGCATAACTTAACAATTGAGTTCAGTAAGAAAAAAGTAGGCTTTCAAGTTTTGTAGTGGGCAAACTGTTGCACTTTGCCTCCTATGTTTTCTTTTTTTTTTTTTTTTCTCTTTTGTGGAGTCAGGGATTGAACTCAGGATCTTGCACTTGCCAGGCAGGCTTTGGGTGGCACCACTGAGTTACATCCTGGGCCCAAGTTTTCCTTTTTCTAATTTGCTATACTAAGGATTGAACCTAGGCTTGATAAGTGCTCTACCACTGACCTACGTCTTTAGCCCTTTTCTTTAAATTTTTGAGATATTTTCACTGAACTGCTTAGGCTGGCCTCAAACTTTTGTGAGCCTTCTGCTTCAGCCTCCTGAGTAGCTGGGATTAGTAAGACCCGGTATCAAACTAAAAATAAACCCTGCACCATTACGAGCCCTCCCCCTCCAACAATCTTGACTGTGTAGTTCAGGCTGCCCTTGAACCTACTAATGAAGCCCCAGCTGGCCTCAGAGTTGCAGTGATCCTCCTGCCTCAGCCTCCAAGCATTGGGATTACAGATGTGTACCACCACATCTGGCAAAAGTAATCATTTAAAAATACGTGTTTAGTAGCTTTTACTATGTTCATGATGTTTTGCAAGTGCAACCTCTGTTCATTCTAAAACATTTTTATTACCCTGAAAGGCATCAGGCTAGGCATGGTGGAACATGCCTGTAATTCTAGCACTTGGGTGGCTGAGGCAGGATTGCCTGAGGCTGAGGACAGCTGGAACTACATATTGAGACTCAAGGCTCTGTCTTAAAACAAATGAAAAACAAACAAAAAAGGCAAAAAGGCAGGAAGCAAGTGCTCCTCGTCACCCTAGCTCTAGGCAGGAGACTTGGTTTAAGTCTCAGAAAGGCCTGAGAAAGTTGGGGCTTGATTTCTTTCTTTGCAGGAGGCCAGACAGTAAGTTAGGTATAAGGTAGGTATATTCAGTAGAGTCTCCCTATTGCTGTGGCCTGAAAGTTCCTCGGGGAACAGTCTTCCATCGACAAAGAGGTGGGCTGGGTGCCAGTGCCCTGAGGGTATGGAACCCGGGCCAGGAGCGACAGTACACCTGAAGGGTCTCATGCAGCAAGACAAGGCCCAGCACCCTAGCGCTCTGCTGTGCAGTCCTGTCAGGCGTTGGGCACCTTGTGGTGACTCAGGCAGGTTTCCTGGAGGAGGACAGCACCGTGCTGGGGTCCTGACACAGGACAGATCAGTAGGGTTTCTGATGAGGCCAGGATGGGGCTGTGGCCCGGGGGATACGCATTCAGACCTAGGGGTCAGTTGTGTCGTAGGGCTTGCAGGTCACAGGGCTGGGCTCAGGGTGTGGATTTACTCCACCTTCATGGCGTCTAGACTCTGGGTAGTTGGGGGTTCTGTGGATGGCAGCACTTGTGCATGTGGAAAGAGCTATTGCCTGTGGAGCCCAGGCCTGGTTGACTTTGTTTCTTGTCTATTTAGTGCATGTCCCCCCGTGGCCTCCCACAGGGCAGCTGTGGTGGTCAGAGCTGGAACAGGTCTCCAGCCCCACTCCTGCCCGTGGGGATGCAGAGGCAGTCCTGGACACTGTCTCCACACACATTCCCTCCGGCAAAGTCAGCTTGATGGGTGGTGGCAGTAGGTCCTGGGGCGGAGGCCTTCCCTGGGCCACTTTGTCTGGAGACAGACAGCAGGACTTGCTTGCAATCATGCCGTCGACGGGGCTGTGATTGATTGATTGATTGATTGATTGATTGATTGATTGGGAGATTCCTACACTGCTGCAGCAAAGCACAGGAACTGGGCTAGAGAAACAGCTCTCTTGACTGGCACCTCAGGCCAGAGGCCTGAGGTTGGCACTGGCAGAGCCAGGCTCCCTCTGGTAGCTGCAGGGGAAAGGTCTTTTCTTGTCTCTCACCTGCAGGTGGCCAGTGCCATGCCTGCCTTGCTAGTGTCACCTAGCCTTCAAGGGCTACCATCCTCATCCCTTCGTGTGTGTCCATCTCTGTGTCCAACCTTCGTCTTTCATAAGACCCTAACCTCAGTGGCTTGGGGCCCTAGTAGCACTCTGATCACTGTAGTCTAGCTGAGGTCCTGTCTCCAATAAGGTCACCCCGTGAGGTACTGAAGATTAGGACCTCAATCTGTCCTTAGGGAGGACACATTTCAGACTCACTGTGAGTGACAGTGAGCCCTCCATGTGGGGCTAGTAAGGGAGGGCAGCTTTACAGATGGTGAGGACAGCCCAAAGGAAGGGGCAGTTGGAGGGGGGACAGGTGTCAGTCATGCCAGGACTGGGGCAGAGCATGGGGCTAGGCCTGGGATCTCCCTTCCTTGCTGTCAGGATAAAGCAGGGAAGCCAGCTGTGTCCCAAGCCACACTGCCTGGCGTAGTGGGGACAGGGCAGAGCTGGCTCTTTGTGGTGGCCCGGCTGGGGAGATGGGGGCATGGCTGACTGCCCAGCTTCCCACAGGTTCATGGGCGGCGGTGGTGAGAGCTGCAGCCTCATCGCAGAAGGCCTCAGCACAGCCCTGCAGCTCTTTGATGACTTTAAGAAGATGCGCGAGCAGATGTGAGTACAGCATGCCCCATGGTGCCACCACACATGTCCCCGGCCCCATTTGACTGGCAGCGAGTCCTCGAGGCCCTCGAGATTGATGCCTGTAAAGTGGGGCATTGGCCCTCATTTCATAGGGTGCTGGGCTGAACCTCCCCTTTGTTTGGCTGGTCCCTTCTCAGGGCCTTGCTGGTGCCCATTCCATGTCTTCTCTGTCCCTGGCAGCGGCCAGACACACCGAGTCTGTCTCCTCATCTGCAACTCACCGCCCTACCTGCTGCCAGCGGTCGAGAGCACCACGTATTCAGGGTACACGACCGAGAGCCTCGTGCAGGAGATAGGGGAGGTAAGGAGCCCGGTCTGCGTAAGGGCTTGGCCTGGGCCCTGGGTCTGACTGGTTCTGTGGAAGTGGAGAGTGTGGCGGAGTCTGGAGCTCTACGTCTGAACATGGAGAGTGTGCAGGCTTAGACTGCCAGGTCTGGAGCCCTGGGCACTTGTGGGTTCCATGTGTAGCTCTTTCTGTTTGAAACCACCATCGCCCGAGTCCCCTAGATACCTAATTCCCAGTCTCACCATCTCGGGAACCCACTGCTGTGCCCAACAGAGGGGTGCCGTGCTGACGTTTGTCCCTCTTCCCAGCGTGGGATCCACTTCTCCATCGTGTCCCCTCGGAAGCTCCCTGCACTGCGGCTTCTGTTCGAGAAGGCGGCCCCCCCAGCCATGCTGGATCCACTGCAGCCCCCAGCTGACGTGAGCCAGGATCCGAGGCACATGGTGCTGGTGCGCGGGCTGGTGCTGCCTGGTGAGGCCCTGTGCTGTGTGCTGGGACGGGGTGGGGCACAGGTCTCCTGGCTCCCTCTGAGCTGGATTCTGGATTTCCCTCCCCACCCCCCTTCTCTGCCTCTTCTTTTGGGCACCTGGTCATCATCTTGGCTCAGTCGGGGGTGGCTCAGCCCCAGGGACCCTCCAGCCCAAGCAGCAGGTGCCTCTGCCACCCGCGCCACCCTCCAGTGCTACCCTCTCAGCTGCACCTCAGCAGTCCCTGCCCCCTGTGCCGCCGCAGTACCAGGTAGGGGTGTCTCCAGGAAGAGACTCAAGCTCGGGCCTTGCCGGAGGCGTTCCCTTGTGGCAGAGACCTAACAGCGCTGGGATGCGTGGGGCGGAGTTGCCTGGGCATTGAGATGGTGGGCTGGTGGGTGCAGGGGGGTGCAGAGCAGGTTGCTGTGCCTAGGGGCCCTGTGCACGCCAGCCCCTGCCCTCTCCAGGTCCCGGGGAACCTGAGTGCAGCGCAGGTGGCCGCCCAGAATGCAGTGGAGGCTGCCAAGAACCAGAAGGCAGGACTTGGTCCCCGCTGTGAGTCCCAGTGGTGCAGTAGGGAGGTGGTTCAGGGAGCGTGGGGTCTCTGCATGGCTCCCCTCTTGTTCCTTCCTTCTTTCCCGCAGTCTCGCCCATCAACCCTCTCCAGCAGGCTGCTTCAGGAGTGGGTCCCCCCTTCAGTCAGGCCACAGCCCCAGCATTACCCCCAGGGCCTCCTGGTGCTGCCAAGGCGACTCCTGCCTCCCAGCCCAACCTGGTCTCCACAGTGGCACCTGGCCCAGTCCTGGCTGCCGCTGCACAACCTGGGGCACCGTCTATGGTAAGTACACATACACCATCCCTCCTAGCTGTGGGGTGAGGACCGTTGGCAGTGCCATTTGCCCTCCCAGCTTGGGACAGCTTCGAGGTCTGGGTACACCTGAGGCGAGAGGATTGGGGCAGAGTCTCAGAGACCCAGGGAGCCCAGAAGCCTCATGCCCGCCAGTGTTGGGCTCCGCTGCTTCTGGCCCTGCAGGGTGGTGCTCGGGTATATGTGCAGCCAGCCCCTCCTCTTCCTCCTCCACAGGCGGGCACAGTGGCCCCAGGTGGCGTCAGTGGTCCTTCCCCAGCCCAGCTCGGGACACCAGCCCTCGGTGGGCAGCAGTCAGTCACCAACAAGCTCCTGGCCTGGAGTGGGGTGCTTGAGTGGCAGGAGGTGAGTAGGTCATCACTTCATCAGGCGAGTGGAACTCGGGGCCTCACAGAACCTGGACATGTGGCTCAGGACCATGGTGGGGTCAAAGTTGTGTCCACCAGACTTAGTGGTCACTCCTGTAATCCCAGCACTTGGGTGGCTAAAGGAGGAGCCTGTCCTGGGCAATTTAGGGATTTCATTGAGACCATGTCTCAAGAAAATAAAGAGCTGGAGATAGAGCTTAGTGGAAAATAAGTTGTGTTGTGGTGAAGAACCCAGAAAAATGTAGGATTTGTGATCCAGACAGGTTGTGGGCTCTGGGGGGACGGTGGGTTATGGGATTCAGGGCCAGAGGAGAAGCCGCACATTTATTTGTGCAATGTGGAGGCTGGAGGAGGTTGGGGTTGGTGAAGAGGGGGTCTTCTGGATCTTGGAGTTGACCAGTCCTGGCTGGGACCCTTCTCACTGACTCTCCTTCCTCCTCAGAAACCCAAGCCTGCCTCAGTGGATGCCAACACCAAACTGACCCGCTCCCTGCCCTGCCAGGTCTATGTGAATCACGGAGAGAACCTGTAGGTGGCTTTTGGAGCCAGGGTGGGCCAGGGTCTGCTCCCTCCTGACCCCTCTCCTCATGTTGTCCCCAGGAAGACGGAGCAGTGGCCACAGAAGCTGATCATGCAGCTCATCCCCCAGCAGCTGCTGGTGCGTAGCCTGAGGGCCACCGTGCAGCCTTCCCAAGCTCCCTGCCCCTGCCCCTCCTCACTCCCCACACGGTGGCATGGTGTCTCCACAGACCACCCTGGGGCCTCTGTTTCGGAACTCGAGGATGGTCCAGTTTCACTTCACCAACAAGGACCTGGAGTCCCTCAAAGGCCTCTACCGCATCATGGGCAATGGCTTCGTGAGTGCCAGGGCCGGGCGCTGCCTCTGTCCTGACTGCTGCTGACAGACAGGAGTCCCTGGCGAGGGAGCCGCCTTTGGGGAGGGAGGGTTAGAAGCCAGGGATTTGCTGCTATGCTGCGTGCCACCTGGGGTCACTTGGAGGATTGGTGGGCTTGAGGAGCCTGGACTCCTTGCTTTTCTGTCAGACTTTTGCTTTTAACCTATAGCATCTGTCAGGCTGAGGTGTGTCCCAAAGTGGGGTGATCACAGAGTGTCCAGAGCAGGTAACAGGGAGCCATCAGTTTTGTTAGGGACAGTGGGGAAGAGTATAGTCCCGGGGCTGCCTGAGCACGCTGCACCAAACAGGGGCTTGGAAAAGCAGAAAGTCTGCTGAGGTTCTGGGCAGAAGGCTGAGGTAAGGCTGTGGGCAGTGTGTGCTCCCTGTGAGGTTCCAGGGGGACTTGTACTGCCTTGTCTCCCTCATGCTTGCTGCAGCTTCACAGGCTGTCGTCATGATGTCCACATTGTCATACCGCTCTGAGTGGCCTTTGTCCATGTCCCACCTTGCGGAGTCCTCCCCTACCCTGGCCACCCTTTCCAGAGGGACAGGCTGTTGCTCTGAGCTCTCAAACAGGGTTTACCTCACTCAGTCCTGGGGCCCAGCTTGGGGGACTCTGACAGGGCCACTGTCACACCATGGCTGTGACTGGTCATTGGGAGGTATGGGCGGGATGGTCCCGTCTCAGCTGGGGCCACTGGGACACAGTCAGCACCTGTGGATGGTCCCATCTCAGCTTTCGTCTTCGCCCAGCAGGGGGCCCTGATGAGGCACTGTGGGCGTAGAGGAAGGCCCTGGTTTGGCCCTTGGGTCTGTCTCTGGGCCAGATCACATGCCTTTGGGCCCCTCCCTCAGGCCTCTGCCCCTCCCAGTAGCCTTTCAGGGGAGCCTTGGTATGTGGTGGCCAAGGGAGCAAGACCCACGAGTTGATGACTGCTGGGCGGGGTCCTTGCCTCCTTCCCTGCCCCTCAGCAGTCTGCACAAGCCAGTGGTGAGCGGCCCTCTGGCTCCTGACTGGTCCTCGAGCCCCACCTCTCTATCCCGAGCTGTCCCATAGCAGCCGTGCTCTCAGCCTCCTGCGGTAGAAACCTGCCGTGGGCTGGGGTTTCGGCAACCATCTTGCACAGAAGCCACGTTTGAGATGCGAGGACTTGAAGCCTGTCTGTTCATCTGTCTGCAGGCTGGCTGTGTGCACTTCCCCCACACGGCCCCCTGCGAGGTACGTGTGCTCATGCTCCTCTACTCGTCCAAGAAGAAGATCTTCATGGGCCTCATCCCCTACGACCAGAGCGGCTTTGTCAACGGCATCCGGCAGGTCATCACCAACCACAAGCAGGTCCAGCAGCAGAAACTGGAGCAGCAGCGCGGGGTGAGCCCTGTCCCCCTAGCACTGCCCCTGCTGCAGCTTGGGGAGGTGCCTCCCTCCCATCGCTGACCGGCCCTTCCTTGCCCATGTAGATGGGGGGACAGCAGGCTCCTCCAGGCCTGGGTCCTATTCTGGAAGACCAAGCGAGGCCCTCGCAGAATCTGGTGAGGACAGGCTAATGGGCTGGGCCGGGCAGTGGCTGTTACCAGTCACTCCCCTGTCCTCTGAGGTGGGGTGGACATGTTGGGGGCCCTCTGCCTTCTTCCTCCTTCCTCACCTCCATCTGTCTTCCCAGCAGCTTCAGCTTCGCCCACCACAGCCCCAGCCTCAGGGCACTGTGGGGGCCTCTGGGGCCACAGGACAGCCTCAGGCCCCAGGTACCACCCAAGCACCCCCAGGGGCCCCCCAAGGCCCTCCTGGAGCTACCCCTGGCCCACCCCCTCCTGGACCCATTCTCCGGCCCCAGAACCCTGGGGCCAATCCCCAGCTTCGGAGCCTGCTTCTCAACCCACCACCGGTGAGATTTGGGCGTAGTAGCTGGGAGTTCTAGGGGTCCTGGTCCCAGCAGTTTTGGTCTTTTTGTCTGGGGGAGGATTGGTCAGCTGTGGTCAGTGGATGTGATGGACTCCCCTCAAGGGCTCCCAGCACCCCCTACTGCTTGTGGGGGCTTCTGCCGAGACCGTGGAGGAAGATCCCCCAAAACTGCAGGCTGAGACCTTTTGAGACACCTTAGGTGGCAGCAGGATGGTGGGTGTGGTAGGGCTTCGCTTTGGCCTCTGAGCCTTGCTCTGTGTTCCCCCAGCCCCAAACTGGGGTGCCCCCGCCCCAGGCCTCCCTCCACCACCTCCAGCCGCCAGGGGCTCCTGCGCTGCTGCCCCCACCGCACCAGAGCTTGGGGCAGCCCCAGCTGGGGCCCCCGCTCCTGCACCCGCCACCCACCCAGTCCTGGCCCGCTCAGCTTCCCCCGCGGGCTCCGATGCCAGGTAAGGGAGCTCAGGGGCGGGCAGGCGGCTAGACCAAGCACCCCAGCAGCCCTGGACAAGAGTGCCATGGCCAAGAGGTCCTGTGGCACTCGGGGCTCTGTGGGCTGCTGGGAAGCAACTTCCACAGGATCAAGGACTGAGAGGGCAGTGACTCCTGGCAGTCTCCCCTGCGTGGCCTGAGGCTGCTGGAAATCATAGTCTGGGCCAGAGAAGTCATGGGGGGGAAGGGGTCCCAAAGGCTTTTAGAGAACTATTGGTAACAGTAGGCACCCCTGATGGGACCCTAGGCTTCCTAGGAAACAGTGCTGTGGGCTCATAGCTGAAGGAAAAAGGAGGCCTAGAGCCCTCCATGGCCCCAGGGACTACTGGGAGATGCAGTCCTTCCACCACCCCCCAGGTCAGATGCTGCTGAGTGGGGGTCCCCGGGGCCCGGTCCCCCAGCCGGGCCTGCAGCCCAGCGTCATGGAGGACGACATCCTCATGGATCTCATCTGAACCCCCAGCACCCAATAAAGTTCCTTTTAACACATGCCCCGGCTCCCGTCACTGACGTCCCCCAGGCCGGGCAGGAGGCCATCTGGTCATCTCTGTCCTTGTTCTTGCTTCTGAGACTCCCCGAGGTCCCAGGCTGGGTGGCGCTGGGCCTCGTGGTTAGTCAGGCCATGTGGTGCAGCTGGTTCTGGGGGAGACACTCAGGCAGGTAGTGGGCAGGGCCAGTGCTGTCAACGGGTGCTGCAGAGGAGCTGGGGGCCCCGGGAAGGGGGTCCGAGTCTTCGGCCTGGAGAGCAGCAGCAGGTCCTGGGGTCAGGGTCTAGATACCCAGGAGCAGAAGGGGACTTGGCACCTGAAGAGAGCAGGGACAGGGCCCAGCACCCACCGGTGCACTGTAGGTGCCACTTTCCTTTCTGCCGCTCACAGCTTGTGCCAGGGGCACAGGGCTGTGGGGCCTCGGCTGGGGGCCAGTCTGGGTGACGTTAGATGGTGAGTGCCAAGGCCCCCGGGAATGTCCAGGTGACAGGAGACGTGTTGAAACTCAGGACCTGTCCTCAAGGGATAGTGTGCTTGGTTGAAGCTGTAGGAGTGGTGAGGTGCCCCAAGAGCACACGCTTTGGGGCCTTGTTGGAGATGGTTCTTACAGGGCTGTGTACAGGGTAGACAGTGGCTGTTCCTGGTCAAGAGGGTCCTGCAGGATGTCCTTGGAGACGTCCAGGGTGGCAGGGTACAGGCAGGTCTGGGGTGGCAGGCAGCGCCCCTGGGTGCAGGGTAAGGTGTCTGTCCAGGGACTAAAAGTGAGTGCTGCTCTGGGTGTGGTCCATGCGTGGACCGCCGCCTCTGGGCTTGGGGTGCAGAGCCACAGGCCCAGCCAGGAGAGGTTGCAGTTTGGGGGCCTGTGGGCCACTCTACAGGTGAGCTTTGTTTGGCCTTCCCTGTGTTAGCATGTGTGGTCCTCTTTCCTTATGAGGTAGTTGTACCCATCGGGTTAATTCACGCACACACGGAGAAGCACACTGCAGTCTCGGCTCCTCTTGATGAGTTGGAAGGTCTGGCCCCGGGCCTGCCCTATGCCTGGCTTGGAGGGCTGGAGCTGCCCTTCTGGCAGGGCGTGTGCTTTCTGGTTCGCCACAGTCCCCACCACCCCTCCCACTTCCCCACCGCCTTGGCATGGGGCTGGCACTGTGGTTGCTCCTTGGTAGCGTTCAGAGACAAGTGAAATCTTTCTTGTACCCATGTCTCTACCAAAAGCGGCAAAACGAAAGAGAGAAGGAGAGGGCCGTGTGTTTCGAGAAAAATGGGAGCGAGACTATTTCTTTGTGGAAGTGAAGAGCATGCCTACGTGTCTAATATGCAAAAAAATCGTGTCTGTGTTGAAAGAGTACAACCTGAAGCGCCACTATGAGTCCAGGCACAGCAAGAGCTACGACCAGTACACAGAACAGACCCGGGACGCCATCCTCAACGAACTGAAAAAGGGCCTCAAGTGTCAGTAGGCTCGCTGTGCCGAGGGAGGAAGAGACACAGAAAGAACGAGCTGGGCGTTAACACTGTGAGCTCACCTGGGTGCTGTGGTGTCCGGAGCAGAACACGGGGTCTAGACCATGAGTCCAAGGGCATTTGCATCACAGGGTGGTCTGAAGAGAAACCAGAGGCTTACCAAGTGCAATTGCCTAAAGAGTCAAATCAGTTGTGGCCTTTCCTGTCGCTGCTCATAAACTTACCACCTGGTTAGCTTTATTTATTTGTGGCACTGAGAATTTCGATGTGACCGAAGAAGTCTGTGATGTGGTCCCGAGGCAGGCCCAACGCTGAGAAACGAGTGACTATTGAGAGACAAGTTTCATACACATAACACCAGTCAGAACTTGTAAGCACAACTTCAGGCAGTCGGAGTGACTCACGGGATTTCTCCATGCACCTCCATCCAAAATGGAGTGCTTGGCGAGGGCAGAGGAGCCACATCCTGGCCTGTCACCTCCATTGAGCGGTTCTGAGAAGCCAAAGGGTCACACCATGGATGCCTGCGATGTTGTTCTCCTGTGAGTTAGCCATGGGCACATTAATCATGGCTTGAACCAAAAGCCAGCTCCCTGAGGAGGCGACCAGAGGCTTCTGAACACTGAACACAGCTCCTCAGGGACAGCGCCACACTGCCCCCTGGGTGTGTGATTGCGGAGGCCAGGGCTGGCAGACGGAGATGCGCTGGCCAGGCATAACCTGACTCCCTTCCCTTGGCTGCAGTTGATTTCTGAAAGTGAAGGGCCCTGGCCTATAGATACATGGATGATGGGGAGTCAAAGGCCAAATCCCCAGACTCCTGTACCCATGTGTATGACAGTGAACTAACACTGCCTGCTTGCTGTTGTCAGTCGGCATTGCTGTTGCTCTGTGACCGCCGACCACAGTAGTAGTTGAACCGCAGGGCAGAGGGATCTGGTCCTAAAGGCAGTTCTTGGGGAAGATGTTGAGAGTCCAGACTGTCTGGTAATGGCCCTCAGTGTTCACGTCTTGGGCACCTGCGCTGTGTGTGAACAGCCAGCTCTTTTTGTTAGGATCCCAGATCAAGTAGAATTCACTCCCTGGGGAAGGAGTCAAGGTTAAATTCTCCCTGTTCACCCTGTCGCGCCTGCCCTGCGGGAAGGGACTTGTCAGCCTTCCGGCCTCAACTCAAAAGAGCAAAAGAATTATGAAAGAGGAAAAATTTTAATAATTAAATATTTCTATTTTTCAATTTGTATTTTTTCAATTTTGAATTTAAAATATAAACTCCAGTATCCTACATGTTTGTATTCTGTTCCATGCATTCACCATAGTTGAGTAAAGATCCAATTTGATTATATTTCTGGCCGTGGACTTTTCTTATACCTGACTAGTTCACTCATTTCTGTGGCCCGCCTGGCCCCTGGAGGCAAGTTGAGTTTCTGTCCCTACCCTGGACTGTTAATGCCACATCCGGGGCCCCTAGGGGGCTGGGGATCCACACTGTCCTCAAGCTTGGGCACATGAGACATGGAGTCAGGACACTGGTGCTAGTTGGAAGGTGGGGAGATTTTCCCAGGCAGCCTGTATAGCAGGGGTTTCTGAAAACTCAGATGACTTCAGGGACCAGGCAGGTAATGAAAATGTGTGAAGTGAACAGGTGTAAAAGAGTAGGGCACGATGAGGACTGTGGCGAACTTGGAGAGTGCTTGCCTTGCCTAATGGCCTTCAAATTAACACCCAAAACACTGTGAGGACCAAACAAACTCTGCTGATGGGTCCCATGAGGCTGCCGGGCCGCCATTGTGTGACCTCTGGAAGAGGAGAAGACCCCAGAACATGGGGAGAACCCCAAGAAAGACCCACGAGTGAGGGGTGGGCAGGGAACCAGAAGGAAGACAGGAGACGAACCAGGCAAGTGTGTCATGGAAGCGGAGTGGTTTTTCTGAAGAGGGAGTGATGGCTGTGTCCAAGGCTGCTGGAAGGGGCAGGACCCAGCTTGTGCTGCTTCCACAGGGGAGGGTGATCCCCACAGGGAACCCTGGGTTGGGATCTAAAGCAAACTGGTTGAAAAGAAATGTTTCCAGTAACCAGCCTTCCTGTCTTTGGCCAGGGGTCCCTCCCGACGGTGACATCCAGTTGGACTTGATGTCCAACTTGTGACTTAGGCGGCCCAGGCACACTACACATGCCTAGAATGAGGAGAACACATCACAGGTAGAACCTGTTTCCCTTTACATGGTGGAGGTGACAGAGCCTGAGGCCTCCTGTGCACTTGAGAACGAGCTGCACCAATGAACCAATCCTGGGGGGAGGCCACCCTCTGAGCGTAGGGTCCCCTTAGAGCCACTTGGCCCAGCTTCTGCACCAGGACCCCAGGACTCTGCCTATTTCCTCAACATGCCGTGGCTGGGAACAGTTACGGCTATTGTCACTGGCTGGAACACACTCTGGCAGTGTGGTCTTGTGGTGGGTGAGACTGCATTTAAAATGCGTATCAACCACAGATGGCACTGGCCGCTCCTAGGAAGGCTGAAAATGAGAAAGTGTCCGAAACATTGCAGTTTTGATAAATTTGCTCCCGAATCGGGTTCCTGGGGCTGGAGTCTCTTGCTTGTGTTGCTAGGATGGGGTACCCCGGGTGGCAGACGGCACATGGCTTTGAGTGGGGATTCTGTGTAGGTGTGGTGAGGGGTCATCCGACTTAGATGACCCCAGTGAAGGACATGTGAAGTCCCTGTGCTCTGTGTGCTAGGTTTTCAGTCACTACTGTCTTGGAATGTATCTGTGCGTGTTAGACACAGGTGGCCTTGGGGTGCTCCTCCAGGATAATGAACGAGGTGCGAGTTAAAGGCAGGTTTACAGAGCTTGTACTGCTTGTGCTGGGTAGGCCTGAGTTCTTGTTTTTTGTTTGTAAAGGATTCAGCTTAGGGCCTTACAATGAGCTATATCCCCACCAAAATCCCTTTAAAATTGTTTACATTTGAGACACAGTCTGAGTAAACCAACAGATTGCCCAGGCTGGGTCTGAACTAGTGATCTTCTTGCCTCAGCGTTCCAGCAGGCCCAACCCTTCATCCTTTTAATAAACAGACTGGGGGTAAGTAAGATGGAGAGAAAAGGGCCAAAGTTCTCGCATAACGTTCCACAGCGGCACTGGCCAGGAGCAGCCAGGTGGATTTCTCCACTGCTGCCAGGAGCGTCAGTGTGGTGAGAGCCAGAAAAGGTACAGAATGTGTCACCTGCCCCCAGCAGTTAGATGTCCCCAGCTGAATTCACCTGTCCTTTACTAGGGCCAGAATGTGTTGTGGGGCTGCCCTCAACTATAGTGGGTCGATCACTGGGCAACTGGGAAGCTAGAAATACTTATCAGGTAACACAAATGACTATCTTAATGCTTTTTATTTGTTTGATTTTTTTTTTCCAGACAGGGTCTTGCTTTGCAGTTCAGGCTGGCCCTGAGCTCACTATGTAGCCCAGGCAAGCCTCGAACTCAGCAATCCTCCTGTCTCTGCCTCCCAAGTGCTGGGATGACAGGAGTGAGCCACCATGCCCGGCACTGTGGTATGTGGTATTGATTGCTGGTGGATGTGAGTCACCACACCCGGTACTGTTGTATGTGGTTACTGGGGTTCGAACCAGGGACAGTACTCTTGCTAGGCAGGCGTCAGAACCATTGAGCTAAATCTCCAGCCCTATTTGTTTGATTTTTTAGACAGTCTCACAATGTAGATCAGCTTGGCTTTGAACTGACTGTGTAGTCCAGGCTGGTCTCAAACTCAGTGATCTTCTTGCCTCAGCCCCCAACTCTTTGGATTATAGGTGTATGTCACGATACCCATTGATCTTTTTTTTTTTTTTTTTTGAGACAGGGTCTCGCTTTTGTAGTTCAGGCTGGCCCTGAGCTCACTATGTAGCCCAGGTAAGCCTCAAACTCAGCAATCCTCCTGTCTCTGCTTCCCAAGTGCTGGGATTACAGGTGTGAACCACCATGCCCGGCACTCCCATTGATTTTTAAATGAAGCATAGATAAACAGTTACTTATCTATTAGAGCCAAGACGTTTTCTTTCAGTCTTAGCCTGCATCAGCATCACCATCATTTCCTTGTAGAAACTATCCACAAACCAGGCAAGTGACCTCTCTGAAAACTTCTAAGAGGTTTGGGAGCCTAAAGACGCTTTCGAAGCAAACCCAGGGCTGACCTTCCTAGATGTTCATGAGCCTGTCCCTCCTGTCCTGCGGAGCTGCTTTGCTGGCCCCTGGCCACAGCACTCCCCTTCCAGCCCCTCCCTCCTGTCCAGCCCAGGTGCCATGCTTGGAACACCTCTCCCGTGCCAGGGTGACAGTGGATTAGTGTGAGATTCAGAGCTCCTGGCAGGAGCAGCTTGGGAACACACAGTCCCCTCAGGATGTGTGCCGCCTGGCAGAGAGGGACTGCTGAGTCACCACAGTGGCTGCTGGCCCCAGGCAGCGGTGTTCAGACAGAGCTGGGAGCAGCCCTCCCCTTGGCAGAGTCCGGAGAGGCGCTGGCTTCAGGGAACTTCACTGGCAGCCGCCTTTGTGTTTGCTGAATGAGTCTGCAGTATGACCCCGCTCGCTGTGGAGAGCTGGCACATGTATGCGACACACGGGAATTCTTTTCACATCCCCTTTTCCTCCTTTCCTTCCCTCCATCACTTGGTCCTTTTCTCATTTGCAGAAGATCTATCTCCCTGTTTCCTGTTAGCGTTTTTTAGATTTTTATTTACTTATTTTTGCAGAACCAAGGATTGAACTCAGAAGCTTCACTCCATCTTTATTTACATTGGGCTTCTCCTAAGAGAAACCATGCCATATTCAAGCTTTTATGTCTGATTTATTTGATTTAACATTATGGTCTTAAAATGCTTCTATTTTCCTACATATGACTTCTTTTCCCTTTGTGGCACAGTAGTACTCCATTGAATGTAAATATCACAGTTTCTTTCTTTCTTTTTTTTTTTCTTTGAGACAGGGTCTCGCTTTGTAGTTCAGGCTAGCTCTGAGCTCACTATGTAGCCCAGGCAAGCCTCGAACTCAGCAATCCTCCTGTCTCTGCCTCCCGAGTGCTGGGATTACAGGCGTGAGCCACCACGCCCGGCAATATCACAGTTTCTTTTTCCATTCATATTTACAACATGTAGAAGTGGAGGCAGGGGCCAGAGATTTAGCTCAGTGGTTCTGGCGCCTGCCTAGCTCAGGTTGTGCCTGCCTAGCAAGCGCAAGTTCCCTGGTTCAATCCCCGGTAACCACATACAACAATACTAAAACCGGCAATCAGTACCACATACCACAGTGCCAGACATGGTGGCTCACACCTATCACCCTAGCACTCAGGAGGTAGAGGCAGGAGGATTGCTGAGTTCCAGGCTTGCCTGGGCTCTATAGTGAGCTCAAGGCCAGCCTGAACTACAAAGCCAGACCGTGTCTCAAAAAAAAAAGAAGTGGAGGCAAAGCCAAGCAAGGCAGGTGTCCCACAGTGGGCCTCTGCATCACTAAAGCTCTGAACGTTTCACCATCACTGACACAGAGGCCAGTTCCAACACCTAGATATGAGTTGCGCTGCTGTGAACCTGAGTACCCCGGGTTACTGTTCATTTCACCTTCTGGCTCTGCTCTCCCTGCATATTAATCTGGGCTCAGGTCTGAACGAAGAATGAAGTTAGAGTAGGAAGCGGGAGAAGAGACCAAAAGATCACCTGGAAGGGCAGTGGGGGCCATGGGGAGGAGTGTGGATTAATTCTAAGGGCCCTGGGAAGTGGCTGTACCCCCTATAATCCTAGCACTCAACAGGCTGAGGCGGGAGGATCACCATGAGTTTGAGGCCAGCCTGAACTTCAGTGAGATCCTGTCTCAAAAAAAACAACCCTCCCCCAAAACAAAACCAAAAGCTAAGGGCACTGGGAAACCACTGAGGTTGTCCATCGGTGGGTGAGTGAGGCAGTTTCTGTAAAAGCCTGAAGGCTTGGAGAAGTGAGGGTCTGGGGAGACCCAGGAGTCTCTGGCCTGTGCCACCACAGTGCCGTGCATCTGGGGTGACTTTAGGGCCAAGGGTCCCTGTCCCTATCTAACCGCAGTCTGGGTCAGGAGCACAACACTGGGCTCCAGTTATCCCTGGCACTGCGGGACAGGAAGCGATTTGGGGCGGGAGTTAGACCCGGCCCCTCATCTGTATCTTCCTGGCTGAGCAGGGGGCAGAGCAGCATGAGTTCACAGAGCACATATGTCCCTTGTGATCTGAGCGGTCTGTCTGCCCACTCACAAGTTTCCGTGGCCTCTAACCTGTTTGGTCAGGAGTGCAAGTCGGGTATGATGGCACACACCAGCACTTACAGAACTCTCAGAGGAGGCCGAGGCAGGAGGGTCACTGTGAGTTTGAGGCAATCCTGGGCTACACAGTTTAAAGGCAGCCTGAATTATAGAGCAAGACCCCGTCTCACACCAACCCTCACGTGGCACTTCTATCCCGCTTTCATTCAGTCAGTGCAGCCTACATACAGGCACAAAAGCTGACTTTCCCTTCCGGCCCGTCCACTGTCTCTGCACAAGTCGTTTGGCTCCAGCTTGGAGATCCATGGTGAAACTTAAGTGGCTGCACCAAAGCCACTGCACAGGTACCCTCCATCGGTCCCATCTGTCCTCTTTGCTGCGTTACTGCCAATCTTCCTTCTGCTTTGACCTGTTACACTGTCTCTTCAACACAGCAACCGGAAGGATCCTGTAAAAAGAGTTGAGTTGTTTCTTCTTTTTGAGACAGGGTCTCGCTTTTGTAGTCCAGGCTGACCCTGAGCTCACTATGTAGCCCAGGCAAGCCTCCACCTCAGCAATCCTCCTATCTCTGCCTCCTGAGTGCTCACGCCTGTAATCAATCCCAGCACTCAGGAGGCAGAGACAGGAGGATTGCTGAGGTGGAGGCTTGCCTGGGCTACATAGTGAGCTCAGGGCCAGCCTGGACTACAAAAGCGAGACACTGTCTCAAAAAAAAAAAAAAAAAAGTTAATTTCGGCAGACAACAGGCACATAGCATTAAGAGTTCCAAGGAGCCCAAAGAGTAAATTGAGTCTCTGTGCCATCCCCCACTGCCTCCATGCTGCCATATCGTCTTCTCAGAGGGGACTCTGGGTTCCAGCGGCTTGGAGACCCTGTGGGTGCTGTGTATCCTGGGATGATTTGTTCATTGTCAGTGTGAGCAGCGCTCCCCAGCCGAAGTCTTTCAGTGTCAGCCCTGGGAGGTCGAATCCCAGGCCCCCCTGCAGGCCTGGCAAGCCCTTCCTTCCCAGGGGCACCCGCCTCAGCCTTACTCTGCCACCTGCCAGCTTTGCTGCTTGCCGGTCCCTCATATTAGCACACTCTTCCACCCTATCTAGAACTGCAGGCTGCTCACAGGTCACTTTCCTGACTTCGCCCATCACCAGCATTGCCCTGTGTATCGGTTTTAATTAACACATCACCCACCAGCTGTGACCACAGACTCAAGCTTGGTGAGGAACCTGGTGTAATTTGATCACTGTAGTACACTCACTGGCCCAGCACAAAAGTAGGCAGGTACTACTGATAGGGTGTTTGTGTTTTGAGTTCTGGGATGGAACCCAGGGCCTCTCGCAGGCTAGGGAAGGGCTCTGCCCCGAACTACACCCCAGCTTTAATGAAATACTTTTTTTTAAGTAACACGAATAGCTACTGTGCTAAACAAGCACTGATTCTTACATTTTATTAAACTGACTTTCGAGCCTCATAACCACTTTTAAGGTTGCATACTATCGCACTTGAGAAACAAAAATCTTACACGATTAACGTAACTGTGCAGTCACTGGTTGCGCAAAACGTAGGTAAATAAACGAACCGCCTTAAGATCCAAGGAGCCAGATGCTTGGAGGTTGAGTAAGAGGTGGTAGGTGGGGCTCAGCATGCTGACCAATGGGCACGCGGCTGTGAGAGGCGGAGTACCTAGGCAAGCCGGTCCCGCCCAGGACACTCAAAGGCTGCTGGGGGTTGTAGTTTCTTATCCACCTAGCTACCTCACCGCCTACAGACCTTAAAACTGGCGAGGCTAGCCATACACCCGAGGCCTCTTGGAGGATCTCACCTCCAACTCCATTATTCTGCCCTCCTCTTTCCTGAGGGTGGTCTTTTGGTGTATCGTCTCTGCTCCGCGTCTCAGGGACTTTCGGTGAGGTCTCAGGGCGGACTTGGTATCGCCTAGTTTCACGCCGTTTGGGACGGCCTTTCGCTCTTCCCGTGCGCCTCGAGGTTGTTTCTCTGTCTTACGACCTCGGAGCTCCTCCCCCGCTGAGGAACAGCCCTGGAGTCTTCCCTCTGCTCTTCCTTCTCTTGCGCCCGCGCCCCGTTGGTACGCTCCGGCCACGCCCCCTCATGGGCGCTATTGGTACGCGCCGGGCGCCCCCGCTCTGCGCAGTGGTCTGGCGGTCCCAGCACTGGGTACCGCTCCCCCGGCGTTCCCCGAAGCCGCGCGCTCGCGCCCCTCTGTCTGTGGAGCCTGCAGGCCCTACTGCGGCCCGCGGCGACCCCAGCCCGCTCAGCCTATTCCCGTCATGGTCCGACCGCGCCGCGCCCCACACCGCTCGGGCGCTGTGGGGCCCCTCGGGAGTCGCGGCCGGCTCCCGCGGCCGCTGCCAGTGCGCGTCGTGCGCTCCCGCTCCTGGCCCGCCAGTCCTCGCGGCCCACAGCCGCCGCGGATCCGGGCCCGCTCGGCCCCGCCCATGGTGAGCCCCCCGCCCTTCTTCCAGAGCCTCCCGCAGCTCCTCCCCCGCCGCCCCTCCCCTGCCTCCCGCCTTTGTCCCCGGTCCCCTCTTTTCTGGGGTCTCCACCAGGGCCCGAAGATTGTTTGTGTCGGGGCCAGTTCTCCGAGGAGTCCCCGGGTGCTACGCGCCGGGCTCTCCCCTTTGTTGTGCGTTCGAGCCAGGCAAGGGTGTGAGGGCTCCTGGGGTGCAGTGGGCTCGAATTACTGCTGACTCGGCGGCCCGATTTAAACTCGGGGTAGGGGGCGAAGGACAGATGGCCCGGGCGCGGGCTTGTTTTTCCAAATGGAAAGTTGGTCTTTGGGGTGGAGTGCAGGGGTCCGTGCTTTGCACACATGCTGCCAGGTCTTGCACCCAGGGGTGTCCTCTCCAGTGCCACGGAGGTGCCTGTCTTACGCACCCAGAATTTTCATTCAATGCCCAGATGTGGGATGCCTTATGGAGTGCACTAAGCCCACACCTTAAACATGCAGATTTGTAGGTACATAAGGCTGCATCCCTAAATCTGAGACACTGCATAGTTTTTGAAAATCTGAAAAAGATTCATTGGGGTTCTGAAAGCACATCGCGACGTTTCGCACGCAGACCACGCTGCCGTCCACCCTGCACACGTTCGTCCAGGTGTGAGATTTCCTCTGGTCTTGTGCTCCGCGTTCTCGTCCTCACTCTAGGACCGACCTTGCCCACCGACCGTTCCCAGGGCACAGCGCTGAGGTAGCTCACTCCCGCCGCAGGCGACTCCCGCAGGATCTGAGACCGGTGCTGAGGCTCCGAGCCCCTGTGGAGCTCACCTCACTCTACTGCCTTTCTCCTCCTGCTTTAAGTGCCCCATATGATCCTTCCCAACTGCTGTGTAGGCCCCTAACCGCCTGAAGGCTTTAAACTTCCCTCCAAGCCCTACCTGTGCATCGCTGTGGCTGTGTGGAAACGGAACGACAGCACAGTTCTGCACACACTTGTCTTTGACTGGATTTCCTCTGGGGTTCCCCTTAGCCTGATGTAGGTGTACACTGTTCAGGCCCTAGTCCTAACCCTCGTTGTATGTGGTGCCCGGTCCAGACGTCCTTCTGGGTCTAAGTGATCGATTGACATCTCCTCTCAGATAAGCACTGGAGCTTATGTTGGAGCCTGTGCTGTCCTGGTCTTAATTTCAGCCCATGTGCGTGGCAGTAAATGCCTACATGTGTGGCCCGGTGTACTGTCCCACAACATGTTTGGAACCAGGCACCCCAGGTCCAAGCAACTGCGATTCTTTCTCCAGAAGCACAAGTGGCAATAGCTGAGCTTGCCCGGATGCCTCCGCTTCTGGGAGTGGAGCTGCAAACCGGTGTCGGCAGTTGTCAGGACACACTCTGGTGTTGCGTATTTACAAACCTTCTCACACCAGATGTTTGCTGGTCTTGATCATAGAGAGTCCTTTATCCCAGTCACCTGTCCAGGTGGGGAGCTTTCTTATTCAGGTGTTTATTCTTGAGCACCCACCAAATAAGAATTTTCCTTTGTTAAACTTCTGAGTCAGAGATCTCTGTGCGCTTCCTAATAAAGCGAGGAAAACTCTCTAGTAATGAGACTGAAGGTAATCACCTCTGTACTTTTGTTTGCTGTCTGGAGGTACCTGCTGCTGAAAATTTTCATGTGTTTCTTCCAGGCTCTTTCTGAAACCTTTTCTTACTTGCTTTGAAATGTCTCTAGCTGAAAACGCTGGCTAGGAGCATGCTCAGAGTAGGGCCTGTACTGCTTGGCGGTTCTGGTGTTGGTGTGATGGTTTGGTGTGTGAGGGTCCTGCAGTTTGTGGTGCTCCCTTTTAAGCAGTGACAAAGTTTCTTTGAAAAAATAAAAATGAGTGAGGGAGAAAGTGACTCTGCAGAGCAAGCTTGGGGCAAGTAAGAAGAGAAGAAGCTAAAGGAAAGAACACCCTGGGGAAAGCAGGGCAGGCGGCTGCTCATCCTTGATGTGTGAGATTGCTGTGTCCCCAGGGTCAGGAATGAGGCTGAGTCCAGGGTGGGACTTAGAGCTCTTGTGTTGGGCACTGCGACCCTCCCCACAAGGGTTGGAGGGACTAGGCTACCAGCATGTGCGGGCAAACTGCCTGGGCTGGTTTGTGCTCCGTGCAAAGCCCTGAACCTGGAAACGCACCCAGGCCACAGAAGATGTTGGGGCGTCTTCCTGCCTGGGCAGGAAGGTGTCCTGGCCCATAGGCTCAAGTGGGAGGGGGGCAGGCTGGGGCTGGCAGGAAAGGACACTGGGGCTCTTGACTGTTGGGGCAGGGTGTTAGGACAGGGCCCCAGAAGTGTGCAGAGTGGGCTCTGAACACAGGAATATGCCCTCTGGAGTCTGTGAGGACTGCCCCACGCAAAGTCCCTCTGCTTCAGTTTCTTCCTCTTCTCTGCTGTAGGAAGGGGCCCGGGTCTTCGGGGCCCTGGGGCCCGTTGGGCCCTTATCGCCTGGGCTCTCCCATGGGGGTCTGGCTGTCAGTGAGCACCGGCTTGGCAACAAGCTGCTTGCCTGGAGCGGTGTCCTGGAATGGCAGGAGGTAAGCAGGTGTGCAGCGGGTCTGCTGGGATCCCCGAGGGGGCTGCCTGGGCATCAAAGCTGTGCCTGTGACGCTCCTCTGTGGCCACAGAAGCGCAGACCCTACTCTGACTCCACGGCAAAACTGAAGCGGACCCTGCCCTGCCAGGCCTATGTGAACCAGGGCGAGAACCTGTGAGTGTCCTTGGTGGCGGGTGGTGGGGAGGTGGGCCCTGCGCCCCTGACCTGCTGCTCCTTGCAGGGAGACAGACCAGTGGCCACAGAAGCTGATCATGCAGCTGATCCCGCAGCAGCTGCTGGTGAGACCTGTCCCGCCCCACCCCGCCTGCACCCCAGCACCCCCCAACCTGACGGTGACCCAGCTGTCTGTTTCCCTCAGACCACCCTGGGCCCCCTGTTCCGCAACTCCCAGCTGGCACAGTTCCATTTCACCGACAGAGACTGTGACTCGCTCAAGGGGCTCTGCCGCGTCATGGGCAACGGCTTTGTAAGTTGGGCCATGGCTGGTAGGCAGGGCTAGGAGCTGTCTGTAACTCATGATCCATCTGAGGGTTCCCAGCAGCCCAAGAGGAAAGGGAGTCAGCCTACTGTTGCCTTAAGGCCCCTGTATCTGTGCCAGGCCATACTGTGTGACCAGCAGGGAGGGCCTTGGTAAAGGCATACAGGGAAAGGAGCAAGCTGGGAGAAAATAGTTTGTTCAGGGCTCAGTCTCCTCATCTGTGAAATGGGGCTACAGTAGGCCTTACTAGGTTCCTGGGAGGATGTAATGTTTGCGTACAGTGTGTAAAACTGTGATTTTCAGTGTATAACCCAACACTGCAGGAGGATTGCAAGTTCAAGCCCAGCCTGGGTGACATATTGAGCCTCTGTCACATAGAATGTAGCTCAGTGCAAAGGCCCTTGGTTCAATCCCTAGTACTGGCACAGAAAAACAAAAGATACCTGTGACTTTAGCTAGTAGCAGATGCTTATTAAACAGGCTGGAAGTTGTCAGAGGTTTTGGGATTGGAGTAAAGGTGGCTTGGGAACTGACTACTTAGGCCTCTGGCCATGCTGTTCTTGTTCTGGCTCTAGCTCAGCAGCATCCCTGGCCCTGGAGAGGGGAGGAAGATCAGACTGTGGGGAATGGAGGGCTTGAGGGGTGGGATAAGTCACTGGCCTGTGGTGCAGAGGACTTGAGTCAGTTCCTTGGGACAACTGGTCCTTTCGCAGATTCAGCCACCATCTCTAAGGCTGTGGTGTGCCAAAACTTAAACAGGTGGCTCTCTGTCCCTCATGGCCTGGTCACACAGAGGTGGTGATCCCAAATCATCTGCAAGGTACAGTGTGACCAGGACAACCGAGTGGGTGGCCTCAGCACCACAAATTGAGGTGGCAGTTCAAAGCAGTGTCCAGGAGTGGTCAGTAGGGTAGGAGGGACACACCTCTGGATGGTGTGGAGCAGGGCTGGGACCTTTAGGTCCTGAAAGGTGGAAGGGTGCTGAGGGGCACAGCTGCATAGGCCTTGTCAGAGTCTCAATCTTACTGTTTTAAATTTTGCTTTTTTGAGACAGGGTCTCACTATGCAGCCTAGGCTGGCCTTGAACTAACAGCGATCCTCCTGTCTCAGCCTCCCCAGTGCTGGGGTGACGGGCACACACTAGTACACCCTGCCTTGCAGGCCGTGAGCATTGGCCTCAGCAGCAGGCAGGACACCAGTCAGCATGCACCGGGAGCAGCCCTGGGGTGCTGACCGCTGGTCCTCCACAGGCTGGCTGCATGCTGTTCCCCCACATCTCCCCCTGCGAGGTGCGTGTGCTCATGCTCCTCTACTCATCCAAGAAGAAGATCTTCATGGGCCTCATCCCCTATGACCAGAGTGGCTTTGTCAGTGCCATCCGGCAGGTCATCACTACCCGCAAGCAGGTGTGCTGGCCAGGTGCAGCCTGGCCTCTGTTGGGGAGCAGGGCATGTGGCAGGAGCCTTTCCCCGTGGGGCTCCAAGGGGTGGGGAGGCAAAGTGGGGCAGTGGGCCTGGCTTGCTCCTCCAAGAACGCTGTGTCCTGCTCATTACCAACTGTGCTGCTTTTTGGTGGCTGCGGGGATGTCCCAGACCAAGCACAAGGCTCACAGCTGCCTGGGGACCAGCAACAGGCTGTGGCTTCCTACATGGGTGAAGTGCTGGGTGGTTGAGGCCCACGCCCCACTTCACATTCCTTCTGCAGGCAGTGGGGCCTGGTGGTGTCCACTCGGGCCCTGTCCAGATTGTCAACAACAAGTTCCTGGCGTGGAGTGGAGTCATGGAATGGCAGGAGGTGAGCCCCGGGCAGACGGGCGGCCAGGGACCAGGACCAGTGCATGGCCAACTCTGGGCTGTGTGGGTGGCAGCCTGTGGCACCTCCGGTCCCTGAGGTCTCTCCCCTCCTGTCCCTCAAAGCCTAGGCCTGAACCCCACAGTCAGTCCACCCGATGGCTGCCATCGCATGTCTATGTGAACCACGGGGAGAGCCTGTGAGTGCCGGGCTGGGGCTGGAGGCTGCGCCCTCAAGGGGCCCCCTGACGCCATGCTCTGCCCCCAGGAGGACCGAGCAGTGGCCGAGAAAGCTGTACATGCAGCTCATCCCCCAGCAGCTGCTGGTGCGTGGCAGGAGACGGGGAGCGGTGGCCTGCAGGCCAGCTCAGAAGGGGCAGGGCAGCGGTGGAAGCAGGCATGGCCTGAGGGCACGGGCTGGCTGAGGGCCAGGACAGGAGGGTCACGTGCCTAGGTTCTTGAGTGCATCTGCAGAGGGCGGCAGGCTGGCAGGTGTGCGCAGTGCCCTGCCAGCTGCTGTTGGGGCGGGGGTGGAGCCCAGGAGTCTGTGGTGCCAGCCAGCCTCTCTGCAGACCACGCTGGTGCCACTGTTCCGGAACTCGCGCCTCGTGCAGTTCCACTTCGCCAAGGACCCAGAGACCCTGAAAAGCCTGTGCCGCATCATGGACAACGGCTTTGTGAGTAGGCAGCTGGCTTCTGGCCATGGGAGCCTCCCATTCTTGGCCTCAGTTTCCCCTCTGGAAGGCAGGAGGCTGGAGCCTCTCTGGTCAGCAGTGTCACTGCCCCTCTTCCCAAGTCCCAGGACTACCTGAGGCCGGTGTTCCTGGCAGTCTGATTGGCAGGCTGGGGCCACCTGGCAGCGCCGCTCCCACCCTCTCTGCTGGCCAGTCCCTGGCCTTGGAGAATGAGCTGGCCCCTGTCTTGGCTGCTACTCCAAGCACCCATCCTGTAGCCTGTGCCCTGTGTGACGCGTCCCTGCACCCCCAGGCTGGCTGCCTGCACTTCCCGCACACGGCGCCCTGCGAGGTGCGTGTACTCATGTTGCTCTACTCCTGCGAGAAGAAGATCTTCATCGGCCTCATCCCCCACGACCAGAGCAGCTTCGTCAGCAGCATCCGGCGGGTCATAGCCAACCAGCAGCAGGTCCTGCAGCGGAACCTGGAGCAGGAACAGCAGCAGCGAGGGGTGAGCCCCACCCCAGCACCCCATACTCGCTGTCCCGGCCCTGTGCTGACCCTTCCTTGGCTTCCTCTGCAGATGGGGGGGTAGAGGCTCCCTGGCTGGGCCCTCCCGGAGTCACAAGATGAGGCCCCAGCCGAGACTGGTGAGTGGCCACCTTGTATGCAGATGGCCCATGGACCTGCTAGGGGTGTCGGGAAAGAGGCACTGCGGTGCTCATGGTCCAGGGCGACCTTGGCAGAAAAAGGGGGAGGGACCTTCCTGCAGTTCCCTGGGGACCCACTACATATGGGGGTCTGCTCTAGGCCCTGTGTCCCTGCCCCCAGGTCAGATGCTTCTGAGCAGGGACCCCTGGGGACTGCCACTGCCCAGCAACATTGAGGACTGTGTCCTGAGGTCTCCGAGGACAGCCCACCTGTGTTTCCCTAATAAAGCATTTTAAAAACCTGCTCGCCGCCACTGCTCACTGCCCAGCTGCTGCAGCGGTGCTGGCTGTGGAACCAGGGAGGTGGAGCCCAGAGGCTGGGGACATGCATCTGCAGCGCCTTCCTAAGGGGCAGGCTGCCTGAGGGGCTGCTGCTGGGTCTGTCAGGGCTGGAAGGGAAATGGCTTGGGGCAGCGCTGCCAGCTTACCTGGCTGTGTTGTTACTGCTGGGAGAAACCCATCTGTCACTGACACTGGAGACGGGTTGGCATCCCCTGCTGCCCCTCGGCTGGACTGTCAGCCACTATCATGGAATCTGGGTCCTAGGGATTTGTCCTCATGGTTGGGGCATGTGACATGTGACATGCTCCAGTGGTGCCTGCGTCTCTTCTGCAGGGGCCAGATGTGAACGCAGGTCTGGGCCAAAGTGTCCACAGTGACCCAGGGGACAGGGGCTGGGCCAGCTCAGGCCTGTCCTGGTGGCCTTTTCTGCAAGGTGTGTTCCCAAAGTCTCCATCCACAGAAGGATAAATGGAAAGCCTCCCCTGGCTCAGCCTGGCTCCACCTCAGCCCACCCCAAGAGGACCACCCTCCTCTCTGCAACATGCTGGCCAGGCTTGCAGAAAATAGCGTTTATTGTATGGGGCTCGCCAGGATGGAAAGGGCTGGGCTCAGCCCTCTGAGAACTGGCGGTACAGCCGCTCCAGCGACGGCTCCAGCTGCAGCCTAAACGAGATGGTCAGGATCTCAGAGAAGCCTTCTGCCAGTGTCGGGGCCTCAAACTGCTTCCTAGAGGCATGGGGCAGTGAGGGAGGGGAGGGGAGCCCCAGCCCTGCCTGCCCCGCGCCCGCCTGCTTGGCTGGCGGCCTCACCTGTAGCTGAACATGACCACGTCAGTAACAGGCGTGTGAGAGGAGCTGGTCAGTTCTCGGAACTGCAGGATGAAGATAACAGCTGACAGTGGTCAGGGGTGGGGTGGGCGGAGCCGGGCTGAGTGGCGGGGGGGTGGGGTGTGTGTGTGTGTGTGTGTGTGTGTGTGTGTGTGTGCTCACGCGGTTGTTGTGGCGTGCTTGCTCCAGTGTGGCCGAGAAGAGGAAACAGCGGCAGGGCACGCCTGCGTCTCTGGCGCACTGGATGTACCTGGAGGGGCAGGGAAGCTGCTGGCTGTCTCCAGGCCCTGCCCATCCCACTGGCAGCCTCCCAGGGGACCCTGGTACCTGGCCCGGCTTGCGGCGTCTGGGTTTGTATTGTCAACGGCCACACGTTTCCCCTGCTTCAGAGCTGTGTCACAGGCGCTCACGCAGCGCTGCCACGATCCCAGAGTGTCCTGGGGCACAGGGAGAGGTCAGGACCCATGCGGGGAGTCCACACCCAGCCGGCCAGACCCAGAGCACAGCGCTGCAGGCCGGCAGACGCACCCTGTTGACGTGCACGTAGCCAGCGGACACCAGGTGCTCCTGGAGGAAGGTGGACTTGCCAGCTGCAAGGTGTGCGGGGCGTCATGGGCGCCAAAAGCCCAGTGGGCACAGGCACCGCGTGGTCCAGGCCAGGGTATCTCACCCCCGGGGAATCCCACAGCGACGACCACCTCTGGGTCTGGGCTCAGGAGGGCGCTGGTCTCGGGGAGGTAGAGTGGCCCCATGCGGGAGACGGTCCTCTGGGGGCGACAAGAGGCATCAGACCCTGTCTCGCCCCAGGACCCCTCTCGCCGCGAGACCCCCAAACCTCACCGGATCGAAGGCTGGGAGCTCGAACCGGGCCACTGGCCACTTGAGGAAGAACTCTTCGGGCGTGGCGAAGGGCAGGCCAAGGTTGAGGGCAAACTGCAGGGGGAAGGACAGGTCAGGAGGGGTCAGACCTCGGGACAGGCACCCCCCAGACGCTCACCAGGCGGTCTGCACACGAGAAGTCTTTCTTCTTTCGTCCAGGGGCCCAGTTGGCCTGGCGGCCTGCAGCATCTGCAAAACAGTAGGATACTCCTCATCCCCCAGCTACACAGTGGGGCTCCCACCCACCGCGGCTGCTCGGGCACTCACCTCCCACAAAAATGCTGTCCCGGAGTGAGATGGGCATGCCCTCGTTGGCCTAGAAGAGAGGCACTGAGAAGCCCTTCCCACAGCAGGAAAGGCTGCTGCTCGGCAGCATGTGCCAGGCCGGGCCTGACCTTTCACGTCCCTACCTCTCACACCTTCCAGCATCACCTGGATGCTGCCATTAGTTGTCCCTTGGCCCAGGGCCTTGATCCTGCGCCTGCCTGTTCCCCTGCAGGCAGCTCAGTGCTGCCTCTCAGGCAAGTACACTCAGACCTGCCTTTGGCCTCCACATCTGCAGCCACTGTACCTGCACCCCAAGACCTTTACTCAACGGTTTCTCCTCAGAGAGCCCCCCCCCTGCCGAGCTGGAACCACACCGCTTCCCCTGGCCTCCCTCTGGGTCACGCGCCCGCCTGCTCACAACACCTGCGCACCCTGGGAAGCGCTGTTTCTGGCTCAGTATTACTTAAGAACACCCTCGTGAAGGAGGGAACCAATGAACGATGTGTTCCTCAGCCACTGGTTTCAGAGATTAAGAGGCCTGGCTTCGCGGGCCAATACCCAGTGTTAGCTGCAGACTGGGGACAAGCACGGAGGTGAGGGGACGGGCTCACCTGCTCCTGCAGATGCTCCCACATGCCTGTCAGTGGCTTCCGGCACAGGCCCGCATGTGTGGACACCAGGACCTGTGTATGGGGTTGGGTCACACAGTGTCCTGGCTTCTGAGTGCTCACACCATCAGTCCCTGAGAACTGCCCCTCAGCTGTACCTGCAAGGGGACCCCTAACTTTTCCACCACAGCTTCCACCTTGGCCTTGAAGTCTTCTGCTTGCAGCTTCCCTCGCCCGATGGCCATCTGGTTTGTGAAGATCACCAGCTGGGGAACAGGGTTGCCAAGGCCTGGTCAGCAGGGGCTGGCACAGCCTGGCTCCCGCAGCACAATATACATCCACACACACCTTGTAGCCCTCAGTGTCCAGCTGCTGGAGCTTCCTAGGAACTTCTGGGTACAAGATCCTAGGGCGGTGACAATGGCGGGTGACCAGGGGCCAGGTGGCTCCAGCTTTCCCTTGCTCTGCCCACCGCCTTCCTCACCTCCAGTCACTGGGGCCAGTGGGAAAGACCTTCCCAGACTGAGTGGTGATTAGGGTCCCGTCCAGATCGAAGGCAGCCACCTGGGGTCACAAGGACACGGGAACAGCAGCACATGGCACCGTTAACCAGAGACCCTGAAGTCCTCACTATCTCCTGTCACATCTGTGTCTCTCTGCCCTCACTTTTCCTGTTGTTAAAATGGGGATGAAATGCTGGATGTGGTGGCTCACGCCTGTAATCCCAGCACCCGGGAGGTAGAGACAGGATTGCTGAGTTCGTGGCAGCTTGCCTGGGCACCATAGTGAGCTCAGGGCCAGCCTGAACTACAAAGCGAGACCCTGACTCCAAAAAGCAAAAAAAAAAAAAGGGGATGAGTAGCTGACACTACCCTGCCCCGCCCCCTCAGAGGTTCACAATCACTAAAATAAAAACAAACAGAGGTTTTTCTGGTGCTGAATCCCTGCCACCACCACCACAGAGTAGGCCGGGTGCTTTCCAGGAGTCAGACTGGATCTGCAGTCTGGCAGTGATGGGTGGGGCCCTCACCTTGCCCCGGGGCTTCACTCCTGGGGCTACAAACACCAGCAGCTTCTCCAAGTTCTCCCAGCCAGGGGAAGACTTCCGCGTCCTCTTTTTCTGCTGCTCAGCATCCTCCTCCTTCCTCTCATCAGGGGTCACCAAAGGGGTACCAGGTGGAACGTGTGGCTGGGGTCCTGGTGTGCAGGTCTCTTCCCAACGCAGGGTCAGGGGATGCAGGCCATTGACCAAATACAGTGTGTCACCCACAGCCAGAGAACCCTCCAACCCAGGCTTCAGATCCTGGGTCCCAACAGTAGAAGGGTTCACGCCCAACTGCAGAGAAAGGAGCCCGGACTGGCTGTACTCTCATAGGAACCTCCTCCAAACACCCTAGGTCAAGACTTCCTCACCCGACCAATCAGATTCTTAAACCCCACTTCTTCACTGTGAACCTCCAATCAGGGATTTGGAAAGGCCACAGGCTTCCAGTTTTGCCTGATTAAAAGGGATGCACACCCATGTCAACAGTGGAAACCCCTACTGAAATAAATGATACTTTTTTTTTTTTTAACTTGGGCACACCCCTTACTCTCCCAACCAATCAGGTATTTCTGGTTTCTTTTCTTTGCGGTTCAGGGGTTCAAATTCATGACCTTGTGCTTGGAAGGCAGGCCGGCCGCACCACTGGGCTAATTCCCACACCCTGTTTCTTGTTTCTTTTCCTGTACTAAGGGTTGAATCCACAGCCTCGCTCATGGACAAATCCTCCACCATTGAGCTACATACTTTTTTTTTGAGACAGGGTCTCGCTTTGTAGTTCAGGCTGGCCCTGAGCTCACTATGTAGCTCAGGCAAGCCTTGAACTCAGCAATCCTCCTGTCTCTGCCTCCCAAGTGCTGGGATTACAGGTGTGAGCCACCACACCCGGCTCTTTTTTTTGAGACAGGGTCTTGCTATGTAGTTCAAAGTTGGACTCAAATTTATGATGAACTTCCTGCCTCAGTCTCTGTAGTGGGATTACAGATGTACACAACCATGCCCAGCCCCAGCCCTTTACAAATTTTTCTATACTGTCTTGCTAACTTGTCCAGGCTGGCCTCGAATTTGCCTACCTCAACCTCTGGGCTGTGCTGTATGCCACTGCACACTGCCCAGTCAGACATTTCTCATGTCCCCTGCTGGGCTGTTCCTTCTCACCCACTCCCAGGTCCTGCTGCCCCTTGCTGAATCCCTGATACCTGTTTCACTGCTACAGTCTGCGTCTCAGGGTCCGCAACCAGTTCCACTGAGGAGAGAGGGGATGAAATCAGGATTTGGATTTACTTATGACTGATTCCCTCGCTACTGCCAGAGCAGCACATGGCACCGCTAACACTGCCAGGGCAGCACATGGCACCGCCACAGCCAGTTTCAGGGGACGATAAGGGGCAACAGTATCTGCTCCAGAGTGAGCAGGAAGCAGTGTATTTCTAAATGGAAACTGGGTCTTGGATGATACCGATCCCTACCTGGGGAACAGGGTGCATACCCCCCCCCACCGCCCGAGCCCTCGCGCAAGTCAGGGAAGCTTCTTTTCCAGCCCTGGGCCAACACTTGTATTTACAGAATCGGCAGCATCTCAAAGGGCCGATAGGTGCAAATCGTGGGCTTGTCCTGGTACCGTCCATTCTACCTATACTTTCGTTCTTTCACTGCACCCTCTCTCTTCACGAGGTTGGTAGCCGGCTTGGAGCCTGCAGGCCTATGAACATCTCCCTCGAGCCAGGGAGAATGAATGGCTCCATCCCCAAAGGGCCTGGCCAGCTCCTTTCTTCCCGTGCTCCCCACCCAAAGGCCATCTCTCCACCTCAGAAGTAGCTGCACCTTTCCCACCACCTTCGAGGCTGCAGCCGCAGCAGGCCGCGCGCGACCCCGCACACCTTGGTTCCTGGAGCACTTTCGGTCTGTGACTTGGGTCAGGGGTCCCCGGCCGAGGACAAGGGTTTGCCCGTCTGAGGGAAGGAAAATAGGAGGTGCTCCGCCAGCAGGGCTCTCCAACCACAGCCGGCCCTGTGACCCCATCTCCGCGCTTCTAGGCGCCGACCCAAGCGAGAAGGAAGCTTGCGAGACTAAACGATAATGAGCCAGACCTGGCTACACAGGAAGTCCCGCCTCCTCCACCCACTGCTATTCGGAAGTCCCACCTCCCTCTAACAGCTCCCGGAAATCCCGCCCTTTTCACCCGTTTCCCAGGCAACGACGCTGGCTCCAGGTTTCAGCAAATGAGGGGATCCCTCTCTCAGACTCAGCTGTGTCCGCATTTCCGGCCAAGGAGAGGATCTCCAGTCCTTTCCACTTTGCTGCTTTTCCTCCTCGGGGAAGCTTTGGTCCCCATTAGATGATCATGCTCAGCTGAGGAAACTCAACCCCGCCTGCCCCCTAGACCTAAATCGCTCTTTTCGCTTTACTTTTGATACTCCTCTTTTTCTCATCTATAAAGTGAAAATAACGGTTTCCACTTCATGGGGTTAACGGGAGATAAACACATGTAAATCTAGTTTAAGCGTTAGGGTGTCAATAAGCCCGTTACAATCTGGGGGTGAATAGACAGGAAACAGCGATTTCGTCCTTGTTTCCAGCCAGGTCCCACCCACACCACCACACCAGCCAAGGGCTCCTCATTTTGCTGAAGAACGTGGGCTCCGGAGACGATTCCTTAAGGCCATTCTGATTCCCACACTCTTCCCTCTGAAGACTAGGGTTCCACGGTCACACAGGACCAGAGTACGACCCCAGGAACCCTCCATATTGTCATCCATAAAATGGGGACAGGAACCAGGAGGGGTGTCTCATGCCTGTCATCTCAGCACTCCGGAGGCAGAGACCCTTTGTAGTTCAGGCTGGCTCTGAGCTCACTATGTAGCCCAGGCAAGCCTCGAACCCAGCAATCCTTCTGTCTCTGCCTCCCGAGTGCTGGGATGACAGGCATGAGCCACCATGCCCAGCACTGTGGTATGTGGTATTGATTGCTGGTTGGCGTGAGTCTCCACGCCCAGCAGTGTATGTGGTTACCGGGGATCGAACTCAGGACCTTGCACTTGCGAGGCAGGTGCCGGAACCACTGAGCTAACCCTCCGGCCCTCCCGACTCTGTTTTGCACCGAGAATCAATGAAATGCTGTTTGGCTCAGAAAATGAACACCCGCAACTCACATTTATCAGAGGTAAAACTCTTTAATCTCAGAGTGCCCCTCCTAACTCCCGATCCTCCCACTCTCTCCTCCACACCAGGGCCGGAGAGTGAGGCCCCATGCCCCCACCTTGGGTGGACAAGGGCCCTTTAAGGCACCTGTGGGGGTGGGGGAGAAGGGCGGGAGCTGGTAGCGTCCTGGATAAAAGGACGGGCTTCGATTGGCAGGCTCTTGTAGGATGGAACCAGCGAGGGGTGTTGGACGCAGGGACATGATTGAGCCATCCCTGAGGGGGCTGGGGGTACAATTATCAGGACTCGACCAAAAAAAAGAGCCCAGCCCCAGTAGTGTATAAAAACGGCAAACTGAAGGCCGCAGCCTGATTCTGGGTATGGGGACTTGACTACGCCCCTAAGAGGCTGCAGCCAATCAGGAAAGCTTCAGCAAAGGTGAAGGGCGCCTTGGCCGCAGCCAATCAGAAAGTTGAACTCCGAGATGGCTGAGGCCGACCGATCGACCCCTTTGAGTGGACTCAGACCAATCAAATGAAAGAGCTGCCCACGCACTAGGATACAGTGGAGGCCGCTACCCAATCCGAGGAACTTGACTGTGCTCTTACAACAGAGATGGGGCCAATGCCGAGCGAGCACTGTCGCTAGGCAGTAAAACGACGGAATCGACCCATTTCGGGTTTAGAATTTGTTACGCGCCCGACCAGAGAGCGACTCACTGGCCGTAAAGAAGGGCATCTGTTGCTAGATAGAGAAAAGACCGAGACCCAACCAGCAGGCTGGACAGATCTCTGCCTCTGGAACGAGAGGAAACGGGCTTGAAGGGCTGGGGACCCGCCGGGAGAGGCCGGCCCGGAACTGGGCGCGGATTGGCGGGCCTCGGGGTCGGGGCGGGGGTGTAGTGTAGGGCGGGGCAAAAGCGGCCCGGAAAGTGGGTTCCCAAGCCTCAGTATTTCCGCTTCAGCTTCTGGAAGTCGCTGGTGTTGAGCCGCGGTCGCGGCAGGTCCCCGAAGACCTGAGTGTCCTCAGCCTCGCGCAGCACTAGCGCGCGCATGCTCGCCGCGATGCGATCCAGGTCGGGCGAGGAGGGCTGCAGAGACCACGATGGAAGGAAGGGTCAGGGCCTCGGCGCCCAGTGCCAGTTAACTTGCCACCTCCCGCCCAGAGTCCTCCCACCGACTCAGACACCATCTCTTCTAGGCCGGCTTCCGGGCCTGGGTCCCATCTCGGGGGAAGTGCTGTCGCTCTGCTGTTCCTAAAGCTGTACACACCAGGGCCCTCTCATGTTCCAACCAGATCTCTGTCACTAAGGAGTTCAGAGTACTTTGCTATGGCTCCCTAGCTCCTGAAAAACGGGGCGAGGAGACCCAGTGAGGGTTGCCTGGAAAGGGAGCTCCCGCAAGGAAGACTCCTCACAGGACCTCCTGGTAACCCCTACCCTTAATGATCAGCTGTGAGGAGAGCAGCCCAGGCCCTACACTCAGGAGGCCTCAAATCCACCTGGTGTGTTAAGAGGTGGGGCCTGAGGCCGGAGATTTAGCTCAGTGGTTCCAGAGCCTACCTAGCAAGTGTAAAGTTCCTGGTTACTGGGTGTGGTGGCTCAAGCCCACTGGCAATCAGTACCACACACCACAAATGCTGGGCTAGGTGGCTCAAGCCAGTAATCCCAGCACTCGGGAGGCAGAGGCAGGAGGATTGCTGAGTTTAAGGCTTGCCTGGGCTACACAGTGAGCGCAGGGCCAGCCTGAACTACAAAGCCAGACCTGTCTCAAAAAATAAAAATAAAATAAAATAAAAATTAAAAAATAGGGCCGGAGGGTTAGCTCAGTGGTTCTGGTGCCTGCCTCGCAAGCGCAAGGTCCTGAGTTCGATTCATGGTACCCACATACAATGTTGGGCGTGGAGACTCATGCCCACCAGCAATCAATACCACATACCACAGTGCCAGGCATGGTGGCTCATGCCTGTCATCCCAGCACTCGGGAGGCAGAGACAGGAGGATTGCTGGGTTCGAGGCTTGCCTGGGCTACATAGTGAGCTGAGGGCCAGCCTGAACTACAAAGTGAGACCCTGTCTCAAAAAAAAAATTTTTTTTTAAATAAAAATATAAATAAATAAATAAGGGCTGGGGATAGTGCTCAGAGACAGAGAACTCACACAGTATGTACAAGGCCCTGAGCTCAATTCCCATTAGGCCCCAAAATAATTCAGGGATGAAACACCAGAACCTGGGCTTCCGGGGGCCCAGAGCCATGGCTCTGAGCCCACCCACCTCTCACCTGTCCATTCTCCTCATCTGATGACCGCGCCTCGGTCCTCTTCTCCTTGAAGGCCCAGACAGGCACAGACACAGGCAGGGACTTGGCATACTGCTGCGTGGGCAGGGCAGAGGCAGAGGGCACAGAGCAGGCCGAAGGGCCAGCAGGGCCCTCCTCACTCAGGCTGCCATCTGTGAGGGAAGGGGCCATCAGCCTCTGTCCTCACCCTCACCCCAGCTTGTGAGTGGGTGGCCTGGGACACTCACCATCTGTGCTCTCGGGGTCTGACTCACAGAAGGGGGGCAGGTCTTGCAGGGTGGTGTCTTCGTCCATCATGAAGAGCCCTGCAGATGGCACCAAAGCCCTGCCGCTCAGCCCCCGACTTTGGGCACTGCTGTTGCCTGTTTCTGCAGTTATTTCCTCTATCTCAAAGGTCCTTGCCCTCTTCTGCTGTCACTAGCAGAATCCAGCTCCTGTTATCTGTCACCCCCCAGAGCAATCAACTGGTAGTGTGAACTTGGAGGGGGGAGGTCAGCTTGGGACACTGGGGCTCCATACAGAGGCAGAAAGGGAGCACCGTTGTGATCCCACCTGACAAAGGAGGCCCAAAGACCACTATGGGTCCCGTTATTTGCCCATGGCCCCCAGCTAGTCAATAACACCAGGACTTGACCCCTGAGCCTGTGCCCTTCCTGCTTTGGGAGTTTGTCCAACAATGCTGAGGCCAGATAAGAAAAACCAGCCATCAGTAACAAAAACAGATGAGTAACTCTTTTTGCCGAGGCCCCTGCAAACTCCTACTGAATCCTCAAAGCCCTAGTCTCTAGCCTTTCGGAAGTCTCCATTCTAAATTCACCCAAACACCCAGCTGCTCCCTGGATCTGCAGTCCCAACACCCCCGAAGGCCTTAGCTGCAACCCACATGCCCAGTGACTCCTGAACCCCGACCATGTTCTCCAGAGTCCCCGTGACTAGTGCCAGGAAGCCAATTCCCAGCCAGACCAACACCCTTCAGAGAGGCCTGAGGATGCTTTGAGCTCTGCCTGATGCTTCTGTCTGCCCCCCAGGCTGGGGACAGAAGTACCCATAGGACATCAAGGCTGAGTGGGCAGTCCTGTCCCACTCAGACCACCCACCCTGCCCTGGGCCCCTCACCTCCGTTATCGCTGCCACCCAGCCGCTCCCCAGAGGTCTCTGTTTCTGTTGGCTCATCCTCGTCCTCCTCTTCATCTTCCCTGGGCAGGGCCTGGCGGGGTGGGCTCGGAGCAGGGCTGGGTGGCTGTGGCACTGGCGGGGGTCTGAGTGGCCGGGCGGCGGCAGCAGCCCTGTGGGCCTGAGCGATGTCATGGAGGCAGCGGCGGGCTGCCTCAGCCAGTGCCCCACGGCCATGGGCTGCATAGGCGCAGGGGCCTGGGCGTGGTGGCGGTGGCGGTGCTGCAGTCAGCAGCACCAACTCAGTGCCGGTCCGGGCCCGGAAGCGCTCGGCGGCCCCTACCACAGCCTCCCACAGCTCCTCGGGCCGCCCTGCCGCCATCCGCGCCCTGTAGGCCAGAGCAGGAGAGGGGCTGAGGCCTGGCCGCTGTGCCATCCCCAGCCAGCCCTGGATTCCACACTGCTCCCACTGAGCTGGCGCCTCTCCAAACATGCCGCCCCCCTTATCCCCACATCCTCCCTCCTGCTGGATTTGCACAAGGACTGCCTGTCCCGCAGTGGGGGGTGCTTTAGGCATCTGAGGTACCCACAATTTTGCTGACTTACAGCACAAACAGGTAGGAGGTGGAGTGACCAAGAAGCAATCTAATTCCACATGGAAAAGATTGCACTTTAGCTACACTGGGTGAAGTGTCAGCTGTCGGCTGGGACATTTGACAGTGCGTGTGTGGCAGGCTCTGCATCTCTGGGGACAGCCCCTGGCCCACCCACCCCACACAAAGCCCAGAGGGTTCCTCTATCTGATCCAACCCTGGCCTTTGCCAGGTCCCCTGGGACAAGGTAGGCCCTGTCCACCGGCTGCTGGCCCTGCACTGGCTGCCAATCTGTCACTCATCAGTGTGGACAAGAAAGACTTCTCCCACCCTGGATGGAGCCAGGCTCTGGGGCAACCTGATACACTCCTGCTTCTCAGGACAGGGCTGTGGGTCTGTGCTTGAGGGGTCGAGGGGCAGGGGCTGAATAAAGATGAAAAAGGCTGGAGAGCTGCTCATGTTGGAAGGGCACCACAAAGCTTCTGTAGTCCTTTCAAAGCCCATTCTGCTGCGCCTCCCTTCCCTGGGCCCCTGGATGGCTCCCAGGTATTCTCTGCAGTGCCTGAGGTCCAACCATCCTAGCTTATGTCACCAGAGCTAGTGACAGCTGTCCCGTTGCCTGCCTCCTCTGTCATACTGTGGCCTCCCTAAGTGCAAGAATCTGTGTCCCCGGGACAGCCCTGCCGATTAAGGTGAAAATGAGAGAAATGGCAAGAGGCCGGGGCTGGGTTCCTCCTCTGGCTCCAACCTGCTGTGTGACCCTGGAGCACTATCTGACTCTCTCTGTGCCTTTCTTCCCCTTGGTTGGAGCAGTGGAGTCTTGAGTCTGACTGCAACAGTGGTCCTGGGTCACTTAAGGTCATGAAGCCAGGGTCTACTGAGCACCATTTCACCTCACTTCCAGCCTTGGGGCTGTGAACTCAGGACCTCTCAGGCCAGTGGGAGGAAGGCAGGGCCAGGGCACGAGTGGCCTTTCATCCAGCCTCCACCTCCCAGGGAGGAGCTGTTGTCACCCCACTTTCCCAGCTGGGCTGCGAATCAGAGCCTCTTCTTAATCCTCACTGCCACCCTGCTGCCTCAGGTGAGAGTCATGTCACTCAGAGAGGGAGAGAGGCTCTGGAGAGTTTAAGCCACTGGGCAGAAGGCACACCGCCAGACAGGGAAGGTGCGGGGCTGAAACTGCATCTACCTGACCCGAACCCCACAGCTCTGGTGGTGCCCGTGTCCCTTCCATAGGCCTCCTGTCCTTCTCATCTGAGGAAACCAAGACTCAGAGGAGGGAGACTGGTCCAGGGCCGTGTAGCCTGGCACTCAGGTCTGGTCTCTCACTTTTCTGGGTTCTGGGCCCTCCTGGCGTGGAGGGAACAGAGCTGAACACTGCAAAAGTGGGGTGAGTGGGTGCTGACTCTCCCATCAGAAGAAACAGGCACAAAAAGGGGGAGGGGGGAGTGTCATTCGCAGACCTCTGCCAGGGCCGCGAGACCGGACTTACTAAACCCGGAATCAGCCAGAAGAGAAGCCCCTCGACTCCGCCTCCCCTTGGGAGAAAAGTCCTGGCGCCTGGGGGAAGCCCCCGCCTCAAAGTACAAATTTAACAGTGGGGAGACCTACCCTCACGTGCGTAAGTGAGGTAAGGTGACAGGCCCTTAGGAGGGAAGAAAAGTGAGGAGAGTGGGTGGGTGTGGAAACTGTTCCAGGAAGAGGCGACAACAGAGAAAAGTGCCTCAAGAGGCGCGAGGGATGCCAGCAATTCCCCCCTCCCCCCATCGCACTGGAGGCAGCCCTCACCCGCAAGTGTGGAGAAGGCGATCATGCAGGAAGCCGGGTGAGCGTCGGGGGCCCTGCTCCGCCGCACAGACACCTCCCCACCGCGCCCGGGGTCCAGGGCCGACCCACTGCTCCAGGAAGAAAACAGGAAATCCCGCCCAGGTAGGAGCCAGAACCGGAAGTCCTGATTCTAGACGGGTGAGGGACGCCCTGAACCGGACGAGTGACCCCCCAACCCTGTGGACATGATCCATCGCCAAAGGAAGCATCCCAGGGGGAGTCTGGACGCCAAAAACAAGGCTGTCTAGGATTCGCCTCGGATCAGACACGACCGCTCCCAGGATAGGTTCCTTGCCAGCGTGGAAATAAAAGCCACTGGACAACCTCTGTCCTCTGGTCTATGCAGGTCGTCCCCCTCCAGTAAGCCACTCGTCCTCCCACCGCCACTTGACCTCAGGCGGCCAAATCCGCCCCACACCTCCTCCACTCACGTGCCCGTAGCCAGCATGGCCAGCCTGGCACCGTCACCGCCCGCAAAAGGCATGGCGGCGCCTTGCGTCACTTCCGTCTACCTGCCCTTCCTGCATTCTGCTCATTCCACCTCCCTGGTCCTGGCAGCCAGAGACCAAAGTGGATCAAAGTGGCCACAGAGGTTTCGCCGGACTCGGGGCAAAGACACCGGCGGAGTGCCCATAAAAAAGATGGCTACGTCACTTCGAGTCACCCTCAAGAAACGTGGCTATTTACGAATGCTTAACCCATCACCATAATAAACGCAAGAAAGCGACGTGGTCGCTTATCCATAATCAACTTCCAGAAAAAGGCAAGAAACAGGTGCCCGCTACTGACATGTCAGCCAGTTGACTTCATCTGCCCATAATAAATAAGGGTTCTCATTCCTTCCAACCTAGTTCCCCCCCCCCCCTTCAAAACCAAGGCTGGCGAAGATCCAATTGGCATTTCTTGCTTCGGTTTGCCCAGCTTCAAAATGGCGGGCCAACACCCCCTCCCCGTTACTCAGGAATTCTCCTGGGATGGCTTCTTGGCACTGACGGCTTCATCGCATTATTTTGGGCCCTTCAGCACCTCTTGTGGGGTACAGTTCCTCTCACCTTCCTTTCCTTTATGTGCTCCTCCTTTCCAGCACCTCGCTGTCGCGCCCCGCAGGGAGATGAGACCGCCCCGCATTAACATGGCCTCTGTTGATCAGCTAAGGCCCTGCCCTCGAAAAATATGGCACCTTTACGGCTTCGACGCCAGAATACAGTATGGAGAAGTGGGCGTTCCAGGGAAAGATGGAGCAAAGAGTGAAACTTTTGGGCCCTCCTACTTGTTTACTTCGTGAAGCAGAGTAGAAGCACTGCGCGTGCGCACTTTCGCTGGCTGGCTGTACACAGTCTGAGCCATGTGATTTGAACACTTGTTCAGGTTCGACTACCCTATCCTGAAAGATGGTTCCACCCACTCCCGCTCTAGACTGCTAGGGGCTCTACTACTCTCTGACCTCCAAGGGGAGTATTTTTTCCGGATGTGACACTACACTAACCCGGAAAAGGAGGAGGCTGGGGCAGTGGTGCTTTGGCGGCGGCTATGGAGGGATCTGGCTACAGAGTAAGTATTCAAAACCTATTCCCTCGCTTTTTTCTATACGGTACACTCTAGACCCGTGGTGTGCTTTTTCCCCACGCCGCTCGGGGGCTTTGGGAACCAGGCAGAACCTTAGCAAACACCATTTCCCTACAAACGCGCTGTCATCCTCCACGATCCAGGAGATCTCTCTTTTAGCTTCGCCCCCCCCCTTGGCATGCACGCCCACACCAAAACTTCGGGCGTGGCTTTGGCTCCCCCCGCCCACGTCTCTGGACCCCGCCTCTGATTACAACTCCTCCCCTGGGCCGCCCCTATTGGTTCCGACCTGCGCTACTTCTCCAACGGCACCGGGTCCTGACTGGTTACCGCCCCCAGGTGGTGTTTGAGAAGGGAGGCGTGTACCTGCACACCAGCGCCCGGAAGCACCAGGACCCCGACTCCCTCATCGCGGGCGTCATCCGTGTTGTGGAGAAGGTAGGCCGGGAGAGAGATGGGCTGGGCGGACCCCCAGCAGGACTGAGGTAGTATTTATAGGATTTTTGTCTGGAGATCAGCGCTGGGACTTCAGAAAGCTGGGGTGGAAATTGCAGCGAGGGACAAGGCGTTAGAAAGCGGAGAGTGAAGCCTGCAGAAATTTGGATATTGCAGCAGAAAACTTTGGAATGGTTTGGGGGAGCCCACTGACACACATCACCTCCTTCAGGACAATGACGTCTTGCTGCACTGGGCTCCTGTGGAGGAGGCTGGAGATTATACCCAAATCCTGTTCTCCAAGAAGGTAGGTTCCCACCCCAAGGCACTAAAGGGTCCCAATCCCAGGATCGCAGACATGCCTCTGGTGTATGTAAGCCTGGCCGGGAGCCTAGTCCTCGCCGAAGCCGGGTGAAAATGCTCACTTAAGAGAAGTGCTCCAGAGGCCAGAGGGTTAGCTCAGTGGTTCCGGCGCCTGCCTTGCAAGCGCAAGGTCCTGAGTTCAATCCTGGTAAACACAAACGGTGGGCATGGTGACTCACGCCCACCAGCCATCAATACCACATACCACAGTGCCGGGCATGGTGGCTCACACCTGTCATCCCAGCACTCAGGAGGCAGAGACAGGAGGATTGCTGAGTTTGAGGCTTGCCTGGGCTACATAGTGAGCTGAGGGCCAGCCTGAACTACAAAGCGAGACCCTGTCTCAAAAAAAAAAGAGAAGTGCTCCACTAGACCAGGGATTTAGCTCAGTGGTTCTGGTGTCTGCCTTGCAAGTGGAAGGTCTGGAGTTCGATCCCAGGTAACTGCATACCACAGTGCTGGGCGTGGTCGCTTACACCTGCAATCCCAGCACTCGAGAGGCAGAGGCAGGAAGATTGCTGAGTTCTAGGCTTGCCTGGGCTATGTAGTGAGGTCAGGGCCACCTGAACTACAAAGTGAAACCCTGCCTCAAAAAAAGAGAGAGAGAGAAAGAGAGACAGCTCCTGAGGCTACTCACTGGATTGCTTACTCTTCCACAGTCTTGTAAACTTTGTCACCTTCCTGTCTTTCATGGATTGTCACCCAGCACCACAGACTTGGCACCATTGGTCTAAGTCCTTCCTCCCAGGCTAGCAATAATTACAGTAGCCTCTGTTTATGGCTCTTAGTGTACTGGGCCCCACACTGGGGACTTTATGCAATTTTCATAAAAATCTGAGGAGCCGGACGTAGTGGCTCACGCCTGTAATCCCAGCACTCGGGAGGCAGAGACAGGAGGATTGCTGAGTTCGAGGCTTGCCTGGACTACATAGTGAGCTCAGAGCCAGCCTGAACTATAAAGCGAGACCCTGTCTCAAAAAAAAAAAAAATCTGTGAGGAAACTACTTTTTTCCTTAATTGAAATATAATTCCCAACTCTCTAAGAGGAATGTAATTATTGTGTACCACAAATATGTACTAATAAAAAAATGTATGTGTTTCATTTATAAAAATTCATAGTAAAGTTTAAAAAGTTTTATGTAATCCCAGTATTTGGGAGGCTGAGCCAGAAGGATTGCCGAAAGTTCAAGAACAGCCTGGCCTACATAGTGAGTTCAAGGCCAGCTGGGCTACATTAAAGCCTTCTCTTAGGAAAAAAAATTTATTTTTTGAGCCAGGGATGTAATTCAGTCATTCCAGATCCTGCCGTGAAAGTACAAGGTCACAAGTTCTAACCTCTGTACCAAAAAAAAATTTTTTTTAAAGTGCAGAGTTACATGTACTCACAAGGTTGTGCAGTGTTTTACTTCTGGAGTCTTATCTTGAGGACATGCGACAGTCTGCTTCCCCATGTTTGTTTCTACCCAATGTCTGTGATGGGCCATGCTGCCGTGAACACTCGTCTTTTTCTGTGGACACACTTTCATTTCTTTCTTTTTTTTGAGACGGTCTCGCTTTGTAGTTCAGGCTGGTCCTGAGCTCACTATGTAGCCCAGGCAAACCTCGAGCTCAGCAATCCTCTTGCTTCTGCCTCCTGAGTGCTGGGATAACAGGTGTGAGCCACCATGCCCGGCACTGTGGTTTATGGTATTGATGCCTGGTGGGCATGAGTCACTACGCCCAGCATTGTATGTGGTTACTGGGATCGAACTCAGGGCCTTGGGCTTGTGAGGCAGGCGCCAGAACCACTGAGCTAAATCTCTGGCCCCAACACACTTTCATTTCTTGTGGGCAGATGTGCAGTATTGAAATTGCTGGCTCATTGCTTAAGCTTTTGAAAAACAGCCTCATTGTTTTCCAGGGCAATGGTGCAGCTTGCAGTTTCTCTGTCTCCCCTAAGGTGTGCCTGGCCAGCTGTCTTCCTTTGCATTCTGATGGGGCTGAGGTGGCTCCGCCCAGGGCTCAGGCCTGCACTTCCCTGCAGAGTACTTGCAGTTTCCCTGAAGCACCATAGCCTCAGGCAGTCTTACTGCACAGCCACCTACTGTGTAGCATTTATCTCTCCTAGCACTGGGAGACTTGGGTTTGAATCCTGGCTCATTCCTTGCTGTGCTGATGACCCTGAGAAAGTTCTGTGCTTTCTTTGTGCCTGTTTCTCCCTTTTTCAGTGGGGCTTCCTTCTAGTGAGACCTCAGGGCTCCGATCTGGTATCCTTGAATCCACAGCTCCTACTATTCTCTCTTTACGCAAGGAGTCCAGTGGGGGTGACCTCTGCACTTCTGAGGAGGAACCCACCTTTGACCCTGGCTATGAACCTGACTGGGCTGTCATCAGTACTGTGCAACCACGGCTCCACCACTCAGAGCCCGCCAGAGGTAGGCGCAGCTGGTGCCCCTGGTGGGTAGTGGGACACATCCTGTCCTCATTTGTCATGGCTCCAAATGTTTTGCTCCCCACCTCCAAGATGGCCAACTGGCATTACCTTTCTTTCCCAGAGAATGGAGAAGGTTGGCTCTGGGTACCCTCATGAGTTCTACTCTTGAAAGTTTCCTCTCTGCCCAGGGAAACAGATTAAACAGTCACAGGCTTTTTTGTGCTATCCTGGAGTCACAGAGGGCATGGGGCATCTAGAGGACGTGGCTGACCCCTCCGGGGAGAGAGAAGGCCTTTCAGGAAGATGTGGTCCTAGAACTTGGCTCTGGGGAGGTTTTTTTTCCCCACTAGAGAGAAAAGCCTATGGAGAAGCCCCCAGGCTTATGTTGTGACTTGAACGGAAGGAACAGACAGGGTCAGAGATAAGACAGGTGGAGTCAGGGACGGACCTGAAGGAAGGAGCCCTGTGTCCTGGGCTGAGGAATAGGGCCTTCATGGAAGTCTGGAAAGGTCTGTGCCCACCAGGCTTTGTTCCCTTTCTGTTCAGCTGTGATTCCCAAGAAGTACACAGTTCTCAGAGCCCAGTGTGCGAGGTGGCAGGGGTGGGACCCTGGAGGCAGCTGTGTTGGTGGAGTGTTCCCGCATGAACTCTTGGCCTCTGGTGTCCCACACGGAGCCTGATGTGGCGCCGTCTTCTTTGGTGCAGAGCCCAGCTCCCCCCGGGGCCAATGGGCCTTCTCGGTGAGTCTAGGGGAACTCAAATCCATCCGCCGGTCCAAGCCAGGGCTTAGCTGGGCCTACTTGGTTCTGGTGACCCAGGCTGGAGGCTCCCTGCCTGCCCTGCACTTCCACCGCGGAGGCACCCGAGCGCTGCTCCGAGTTCTCAGCCGCTACCTGCTGCTGGCCAGGTAAGCCTGCTCCCGGGCCTGACCCCCGAGGACTCCCAAAGAAGCGAGACTGCAAACAATGTAACGCAAGAGGAGAGGGAGTAACTGGCACATGGCACTAAGGAGTCCCATAGTACCACTTTCACAGAACCAGGGGCCAAGGTCCTAGAAAGAGTTCTTCATTTCCCCTCGGGTTTATCATCAGCCATAGCTTAGCAGTCTCACTGGATAGAAAACATCACTGTTCCTACATTTTCCTCAAAATCCTAAGGCCGGCCAGGTGTGGTGGCTCACACCTGTAATCCCAGCACTCGGGAGGCAGAGACAGGAGGATTGCTGAGTTCGAGGCTTGCCTAGGCTACATAGTGAGCTCAGAGCCAGCCTGAACTACAAAGCGAGACCCTGTCTCAAAAAAAAAAAAAATCCTAAGGCCGTTTCTTACTAGTTTATCTTTGAGTCAGTCACCCTGGCCAGGGAAGTGGAAGGCTATCATGTCCACACTCCTGGGGTCCGGCTCTGGTCCGCCAGCAGTAGCAGCAGAGATGAGGGATTCCCCAGGGGCAGGTGGGACACCGTGCTGTCCACCCATGGGTCCAACCTATGTGTCCCCTCCTGCCTCCCAGCTCCCCGCAGGACTCCCGTCTCTACCTTGTCTTTCCCCATGACTCCTCTGCCCTCTCCAACTCCTTCTACCACCTGCAGCTCTTTGACCAGGACAGCTCCAATGTAGTCTCTGTGAGTGTCGTCAGCACTGGGCCTGGCGGGGCGGGTCATCAGGCAGGGTAAGGGGGCAGTGGTGACAACCTTCAACCTTGTCCCCAGCGCTTCCTCCAAGACCCCTACTCCACCACCTTCAGCAGCTTCTCTCGAGTGACCAACTTCTTCCGGGGAGCCCTGCAGCCACACCCTGAAGTGGCGTCCTCTCCTGACCTTCGTCACCCACCTGATGATGAACCTGGGTTTGAGGTCATCTCCTGTGTGAGTATCAAGCGGACCCTGTCTGGGGGGAGACCTCATCTTCCCAGGGCTCTGTTTCATCCTTGGTAATGTGGGGACAGCGGCAGTACTCCCGAGTGTCAGTGGTCCCTGTCCAGCTCCCTGTCAGGACAGGGTTGGGACCACACTCAGTGATCTGGGGCTCATCCACTCCGTGTCTGCAGGTAGACCTGGGGCCGCGGCCAGCTGTGGAGCGTGCACCACCGGTCACAGAGGAGGAGTGGACCTGCCACGTGGGCCCCGAGGGCCGCTTGCAGCAGGTCCCTGAGCTGAAGAACCGGATTTTCTCAGGGGTGAGTACCAGTGGGGCAGGGTGGGGCTGGTGGGCAGCCAGGAGGCCTGCTGAGCTGTCCACGTTTCCCCCCAGGGCCTGAGCCCTGGCCTGCGCCGCGAGGCCTGGAAGTTCCTCCTAGGCTACCTCAGCTGGGAGGGCTCAACTGAGGAGCACAAGGCCCATGTGCGCAAGAAAACGTGAGTGGGGAAACATGCACCTGTGGTCCCAGGAGCCCCCTGCCCCTTGATGCCACTGCATTGAGCCCTCGGGGCTGCTCTCGCTCATTCTTCACAGGTCCCGACCCCGGTGGCAGGGCCCAGCTAGACCCAGTCTCTGACCCGCTTTGTCTAGCAGGCGTAACAGATTTTCACTAAAAACCCACACAAGCTGGGCCAGTGGTACACACCTATAATCCCAGTGTGGGAGACTGAGGCAGGAGGATTGCTGAGAGTTTGAGGCCAGCCAGAACTACATAGTGTGACCCTGTCTCAAAAAACAACAAAACTCCCAATAGAAAAGCCCACATGGTGGTCTTGTGCAGTGGAACCTTGCCAGTGGCAGAGGAAGGGGTAGTAACAGGAGTGACCTGGTGGCCGGCTTGGCCCGCGTGGTCAGGGCAGAGTCCTGGGCGGGACCAGGATGAAGCAGCACACTGTGGGGAGTTTCTCTCCAGACCTTCCTACCCTCTTCTACCTCAGGGATGAGTATTTCCGTATGAAGCTGCAGTGGAAGTCCGTGAGCCCCGCGCAGGAGCGACGGAACTCACTCCTGCATGGATACCGCAGCCTCATTGGTGGGTGTCCGGCAAGGATGAGGTCACCCAGGGGGACAGCAGGGTGAACAGAGGCAGGACGGGGACGAGAAAGGGGAAGGCAGCTGTGGGGCCAAGGGACAGCTCAAGCCAGGAGAACCTGACCGATCTTCAGTAACTCACCTGGGGGAGCCATGGCAAGCCTGGGGTTCCCCTCCCCAGTCCTCAGGGCAGGAAGCTGGGGCCACCATGCCTTTCTCGTGTTTGCCCCTGTGCCATTTCTGCAGAGAGAGACGTGAGCCGCACGGACAGGACCAACAAATTCTACGAGGGTCCTGACAACCCGGGGCTGGGTCTGCTCAACGACATCCTCCTTACCTACTGCATGTACCACTTTGACCTTGGTATGGTGACAGGCAGGGAAGACCGGGCCGGGTCCCTTACGGTGCCGAAGCCTAACAGCACCCTGACCCTGTGTCCCCCAGGCTATGTCCAAGGCATGAGTGACCTTCTCTCCCCGATCCTCTACGTCATTCAGAACGAGGTGGATGCCTTCTGGTGTTTCTGTGGCTTCATGGAGCTTGTGGTGAGGCGCATGGTGGAGTGGAGAGGGGTCCTTGTGGAATCTGGGCTCCCAGCACCTCACATGAACCTCCCTCACACCTCACAGCACGGGAACTTTGAGGAGAGTCAGGAGACCATGAAGCGGCAGCTGGGGCAGCTCCTGCTACTACTAAAGGTGCTGGACCAGCCACTGTGCGACTTCCTGGGTATGTCCCAGTGGCCATTGGACAGAGCAGGGGACTGTGGGGCCACAGACCACGCTGAGACTTCTCTGGTGGTACCCACAGAGGCTGTGTGGGACCCTGGGTCCTGATCCAGACAAGGGAAACATTGTGTGTGAGCCGGAACCTAAAGTAGAAGCATAAGGCCAGGGGCAGTTTAGAGCCACCTCTGCAGATGCAGGTGTCCAGGTGCTGTGACTCACTGTGCCCCAAGCCAGCCGCCCCTGTTCCCCATCCTGAGATGGCTTGAACTCAGGCTTAGCCTGCTGGGTATTACTTTCCAGGAATGAGGACCTGGATGTGGCTCCTACCATTTCTGTTTCCACTGAGCAACTTCTCACCTGTGCCAAGATGGAAACTGGTTCTTTAAGCTGGGCATATTGGCACATACCTATAATCCAGCACTTTGGGAGGCTGAGGCAGGAGTATCACAAGTTCCAACCTAACCTGGGCAACTTAATGAGTTAGTGAAAGACTTTGTCTTAAAAAAAAAATAGTTTAAGAAGGGAAGGCTGGGGGCAGGGATTTAGCCCCATGGTTCTGGTTCCTGCCTTGGAACTACAAAGTCCCAAGTTCAATCCCTGGTACCAAAAAACAAGAACAAAAAGCAAACAAAAAAAAAAGGGAGGGCTAGGGGATAGAGGTTAGTCTTAAGGTCCTAAGGTTCAACCCCCAAGCACCACACAAAGAAAAAAAAAAGAAACTAGTTCCCAGGCCTGGGGGCTGCTGTGTTCTGGCTGAACACTCTGTTCTTTATGACTGGTTCAATGTTAAAAAAGTGCTGGAAAGTAAGATGAGGAAAAAGGGACTGGTCAGGAGTGGTGTTGCACACCTATAATCTTAGCACTTGGGAACCTGAGGCAGGAGGATCACTGAGTTCAAGGCCATCCTGAACTACAAGGGAGACCTTACTTCAAAAAGAAAGAATGGGCCAGAGATTTAGCTCAGTGGTTCCGGCACCTGCCTAGTAAGTGCAAGATCCCTGGTTCAATCCCTGGTAATCACATACAATGCTGGCTGTGGTGACTCATGCCCACCAGCAATCAATACCACATACCACAGTGCTGGACGTGATGGCTCACACCTGTCATCCCAGCACTCGGGAGGCAGAGGCAGGAGGGTTGCTGAGTTCCAGGCTTGCCTGGGCTACATAGTGAGCTCAGGGCCAGCCTGAACTACAAAGTGAGACCCTGTCTTAAAAAAAAAAAAAAAAAGCAGCTGGGCATGGTGGTTCATGCCTGTAATCCCAGCACTCGGGAGGCAGAGACAGGAGGATTGCTGAGTTCGAGGCTTGCCTGGGCTACACAGTGAGCTCAGAGCCAGCCTGAACTACAAAGTGAGACCCTGTCTCAAAAAAAAGTCTTTGAGGGCCGGAGGGTTAGCTCAGTGGTTCCGGCGCCTGCCTCGAAAGCGCAAGGACCTGAGTTCGATCCCCGGTAACCACATATAATGCTGGGCGTGGAGACATGCCCACCAACAATCAACACCGCATACCACAATGCTGGACGTGGTGGCTCACGCCTGTAATCCCAGCACTCGGGAGGCAGAGACAGGAGGATTGCTGAGTTCGCAGCGGCTTGCCTGGGCACCATAGTGAGCTCAGGGCCAGCTTGAACTACAAAGCGAGACCCTGTCTCCAAAAAGCAAAAAAAAAAAAAAAAAAAAAAGTCTTTGACAAGACTTTATGAAGAAGCTCCAGGATTGCACTCAGCGGGGAGATGACAAATAACATGGCCTCATGTCATTTACAGGAAAAGCAAGTGAGTCTTAGAAAAGCAGATGCCACTTCCTGGGACACTGGGATGGAGGTGCTTGTGTGTGTCAGTGTCTTCCAAAATGTGACTCTTCTGAGAGCCAGGAGTTTGTCCACCTGGAGGACGCACTGGTCTAACCTGACCACTGGGATATGAAGGCCCCCTTTCCCACTGTGACACACTTCTTAGGGATGACTGTCAAGGGGCCCCAATCCAGGGCAGCGCTTGTTTTCACTGCTTCTGAGCTCTGTCCTCAAGGCTGTTCTGGAGTCCCACAGCAGCAGACATTTGGGCCGGGAGTATAGCCTGGGGTCCTATGACCTTGGGGCTGCTGTTCTGTGTTCCTGGCCCCAGAGGAGGAGGCTTGGAGGCCCCATAGTGCCCGTGCAGTGTGGCAGGTGGCAGCCCCACAGGAGGCTCCTGAGCTGCTTGTCCCGGGCTGTTCACTTCTCAGAGGCTGAGAACGGGCTGCAGCATTGCTCACCCATGTGCTGAATCGCCTCTGTTTACCCCAGACTCCCAGGACTCTGGCTCTCTCTGCTTTTGCTTCCGGTGGCTGCTCATCTGGTTCAAGAGAGAGTTCCCCTTCCCGGACATCCTCCGGCTGTGGGAGGTGGGCAGCCTTTCTCTGGGAGGGCTGAAGAGGGGCCAGAGGAGGGTGGGCTAGGGGCTGGAGGGCCAGGTCTAGGGGGACCATGGGCAGGGATTTCCTCTGGCTCCCCAGGTGCTGTGGACGGGACTCCCTGGCCCTAACCTGCACCTGCTGGTGGCCTGTGCCATCTTGGACATGGAGCGGGACACCCTCATGCTGTCAGGCTTTGGGTCCAATGAGATCCTTAAGGTGAGCTTCCCGGCCCAGACCATGGAGTCCAGAGCCTGGAACTGCCTTGGTGCCAGTGCCTCCTGGTAGTGGGTACTTAAGAGCCAGCATGACGTGGGCGAGTGGGCACCGTGGGGGTGGCTGACGAACCTGTCCCACCTTCCCTCCCGCAGCACATCAACGAACTGACCATGAAGCTGAGCGTGGAGGACGTGCTGACACGCGCGGAGGCACTGTACCGGCAGCTCACCGCCTGCCCGGTGAGTCCACGCCTCTGCCTGCAAGCCCGCCTGGCACTCCCAAGGCACCTCTGACCCCCACTTGTCCCCAGGAGCTGCCCCACAACGTGCAGGAAGTCCTGGGCCTGGCACCACCCACGGAGCCCCCCAGCCCCTCGCCTCCAGTCTCCCCACTGCCTCTGTCCCCCACTCATGCCCTGCCAACCCTGCCACCCGCCGCGGACGTGGCCCCACAGCCGGACAGCAGCCTGGAGATCCTGCCCGAGGAGGAGGACAGCGGGGACGCCTAGCCTGCCCAGGCGCAGCACGCAGGCACCTTAATGGCCCCTGCATCCCACGGGCCAGGGAGGGACCTGCCCTGAGGGCAGGAGGGTGGCCTGGGCTGTGCCCCTAGGAGCTGGCTTCCCGAGACTGGCACATCTCAGTCTGCAGTGGCTGAGGGATGACTGACAGCGGGGAGGAGGTGGCGTGAGACTTTATGGGCCTGGCCCTTGAGGCCTGAGATGAGGTTCTGAGGATGTGCCAGACACGCAGAGCAAGATGGGGTGCCCACCCCTCTGCCGGCAGCCAACCAGGGCCTCGGGCCCTGTCCAGCAGCAGCCACTTGCAAGGAATAAACCTGTTCACCCCGTGGGCCGTCGGGGTTTCTGTTCCCATATCTGACCAGCAGGGACTGGTCCCTAATGGCCCTGGGCGCACTGCTGGCCTTTCTGTGCCACCTCTGCTGCGTCAGGTCTCTTGTATCCTCTGCCCCAGCAAGAAGTCGGGGATACCCGGAACACAGGGCTGGCGGCTATTGTCTAACAAAGTGTGGAAGCAACACCAGGGTGGTGGCTGGGCTGTATGGCGCTTTCCAAAAATACTTTAATGCACGGTCTTCTGGTGGGTAGAGTGGGTAGAGCGCGGTGGCGTCCGAAGGCGCTGGCTGGGGCCCAGGGCACTGTGGCTGGGCGCCTGGCCCTCCTCGGGGGCGCCCTCCACCGGTGCGTCTTTGGCCTGCGCCGCCAGGCCATGGATCCCCAGGGCAGCCCGCAGCGCCGATTTGACAGCCGTCTCCACCCAGCCGTGCGGGTGGGCAGTGTGTTCGCCCGCGAAGTAGATGCGGCCGTAGGGGGCCGCCCAGTTGTAGGGCTCCGCGGAGTCCTCATCTTCCTCAGCTTCCCCGAACACGGGCGGCTGCACCACAAAGCCGCCCTGGCTGTGCGGATCCTCCGCCCAGCGCTTGAGGATGCCAGTGCCGTCCCAGAGCCGGTAGGCCAGCGGCCCGTGCAGCGCCGCCACGTCGCTGAGCGCCAGGCGCAGCGCCTCCTCAGGACCCAGGCCGGCGAACGCGGCCGTGGCATCCGACCACGTGTACGAGGCCAGCAGCAGCGCGCCCTCGCCCGGCGTGGGGTAGAACATAGCGCGCGCTGGGCGGTCGGTGTTGGAGTGGCCACCCGCGATGTGCTCGTCCCGCCAGAAGGGCCGGCGGAAGCTCAGCAACACCTTGGTCGCCGGCACGTAGTGCAGCGCGCGAAGCGCCTCCTGCCGCCAGCGCGACAGTGGAGGCGAGAAGATCATGCGCCGCAGTGCGGGCCCGCTGGCGGTCAGCAGCACCACGTCGGCCGCCAGTGCCTGCAGGTCCCACCACTGGCTCGAGGGTGCAATGTGCACCCGCACGTCGTGCGCGCCCTGGGTCAGCGCCACAACCGGCGCGTTCAGCAGCACCGGTCCCGACAGTGAGCTCAGCAGTGCACGTGGCAGCAGGTCCCAGCCGCCCTCGATGCGGCTGTACCTGGTGGGGATGGCAAGGGGCCAGCGTGACCGTGGCGACCGGCGCTCTGGACCCCCTCCTCCTCTCGGGCCTGCGCCCACTCGCCAGGCCCTCGGGGGTCCCCCCCACCCTTAGCGCTCACCTCAGCTGGTCACTGAGGCAGCTGTGAGCACGCAAGGCCTCCCCGAAGCTGAGATAGAAGAAGCCATCCTTGGACATGACGTCTCCGAGAAGCTGCACGGCCGGCCGGCTGAGGTTGCCCTCCCCGAGGAGGTATTCCTGGGGGGTGCACCCATCAGGGCCCGCCAGTGTGCGCCCGCCCCGCCCCACTCCTGCAGGGTCTCCTCCCTGGCCCTGGGTGCTGTGCCCTGGACCTCAGCCGTGGGCTCCGCCACTCCCTACAGAAGAGGGGAACCAAGGTCCAGGGGTGTAGCCTGTCAGGCCCTCGCCCCGGGAAGTGGGCCGAGTCCTGTCCTGACCACTCTCGGGAGTGTCTGGTTTCTCAGTGTTGAGCTGAGGCCCACTCACCAGGAGTGTGAGCCTTTCGAATTTCCTCATCGCCTTTGCACAGCCCAGGGCCTTGACATCTTTTAGGGCCTGTCATGGACCAAGCAGATGGTGCTGAGTTGCTAGATGCCAAGGCTTGGGTGCCATTTCTGCTTCTGCCCATAGCCAGCCATTTCAACTTTCTTTCCAGCTCCAAGGCCTTTGCCCATGCTGTCTGTGTCCTCAGTCTTGCTCTCTGCTGTGACTCAGCTGTTGTCACTTAGGGACATCTCAGAGTTGGTACCTGCTCAGTGCACATGCTGCCATGCTCATCCCTGCTTCGTTGGTGTGTGTTCATATGTGTGAGACAGCCTCACAGCTAGTCTAGGCTGGCTTGGAGCTTACAGTGACCCTCCTGCCTCAGCCTCTTGCGTACTGGAGTTCGTCACGCGGGTGCGTGGTACCTATGGGCACTGTGAAGGAGTGACTGTGTGTCTCAGTCACATGGTGCCCTGCGGCTCAGTGATTGTGTTTGGCTCACTGTAGACACAGACAGAAGCCAAGTTCCCTCTGCCTGTGGCCTCTGTGGGACTGGGCTGGGAGTCCAGCACTTAGGGTGGCCCTGCAGGCCTGCACACCCTCACTCACCCCTCTCCCTGCTGCGCGGGTCTTGCAGCACAGTGTCTACCTCTGGGCCCAGGGTGGGAACCTCACCTTTGCTGGGGACAGGAGCAACTCAACTCTCAGCCCTGCCCAGAAGCCTCCTCACTTTTCAGCCCAGTCTCCCTTGTGCCAAGAGGCCCCGGGGAGGCCATGCTCCCCTCTCCCACACCCTCAGCTGGGATTCCCTGTAGCTCCTTCACGGTCAGTGTCAGGCCAGGGACATGGGGTCCGGGAGGAGACAGGGCCAAGCAAGCGACTCTCAGAGAGGTATGGCTAGATCCCCAGGCACATCAGGAAGCCTCCTGGAAGAGGGGCACCTAGGGGCTCGTTTTAGGAAGAGGTGTGCCCTCTGGGTGGGGAAGGTAGGCTCTTGGGCAGGGACACGGTGAGCGTGCACCAAGGAAGGTGGGCGGCATAGTGGGCTTCCAGAAGCACAGAGTGCTGGGCATGTGACACACACCTGTGATCCCAGCACTCAGGAGGCTGAGGCAGGAGGGTTGCTAAGAGTTCAGGGTCAGCCTGAACTATATAGTGAAGCACTGTTTCAAAAATTAAATAAATAAATAGTGAGAGAGCATAGTGCATGTGGCCCCCTGGGAGGACTTCAGGTGGTAGGAACTCCTTGGAGGAGAGAAGCTCCAAGCAGAATGGAGAAGGCGAGAGCACTGAGCTGGCTGAGCCTGAGGGAGCCGCACACCAGCTGTGTGCAGAGAGCCCTTCAGGAGCCAGGCTAGGAGGGCTGGTGAGGCCCAGGGGGCCAGCTGGGCCTGGACAGAGGTGGAAGTGCCATGGGGAGAGGGCATGAGGGAGTCTGCCCCTGACAGGTCCAAGGCAGGGTGGGCTGTACTGTCCACGAGGCAGCTGCAGGTGGCCAGCCAGCGACAGGAGGCCTGCTAGGGCGATGGGCCAGAGGGCAGCAGCTACCTTGTTGAGGGCCATCTGGTAGAGGTCCTCTGGGGAACGGCCCCTCTCCTCAGGGCGCAGTTTGTAGCCCAGCTTTTCCGGCATCTTCTCCACCACGTAGTTACGCAGCTTCACGCCATTCACCTCTGTCCACGTGTTGCCGTCATGCTGGGTGAACTTCGTCAGGTTGAGTCCCAGGGTCTTGCAGAGCTCGTGCAGGATCCTGAGGGGTGGGGAGGCTGAGTGAGGGCCAGCTGGGTCTGGCTGGAGGACCTGGGCCCCGCAGGGGCGGGAGTGGTGAAGACTGGGCGAGAGGTTGTGGCTGCACCACACTCGCATCAGGGTGTAGCTTGGAGCCACCCCAGAGAGCAGCCAGGGGCTTGGTGAGACACTCAGTATATGTGCTGCCGAAGCGAGCACTTGGTGGGACACTCAGCTGGCACACACGAGGGCCCCTGGTCTTTAGCACCACAAAGAGCCACGGAAAGATGCTACAGCCTGGGGTGAGGATGTCTGGGCCCAGAGGTGGGGCTGAAAGTGGGCAGGGCAGGGCTCACCTGTGAGAGCTGGGCATGCGCATGGCTCCCAGCTCCCCTGACCAGCCAGTCTTGGGGTCCCGGAAGGTAAGGATGCGGCCCCCGATCCTGTTATCTGCCTCCAGAATAGTGACCTGAGGGAGGGGGAGGCAGGGCCCTTCAGCTCCTTTGCGGAGCCCCAAGCAGGCCAGGCCTGCTTCCTCCATCCCCAGGGCAGCACAGACCTAGAGCAGGAGGCCAGTGGCAGGGCAGGGGGAGGACAGAGTGAACCTCTCCAGACGGGGCAGGAAGGCCACGGCTGCCCTGCAGAGGGGCTTCCCGGCCCAGGAGACTGGGGTGATTTCCTGCCAGCGCAGAGCGCTTGCTCTCATTCTGGGGCTTAGGAGGGTGGCCAGGGTTGACCTCAGGGGACACTTCCCCTGGGGCGGTCACTCTCCCCACCAGCACAAGTGACCCCTGGCTCCACCTGCCATTTAGGGCCTTAGTCGGCGGGACTTATCTCCTAAGGGTGGCAGCATGCCCCCCACCCGGACGCCGGCTGGCGGAGCTTCTCACCTTGTGTCCAGCGTCACTGAGCACCTTGGCAGCCACCAGCCCGGCCACGCCAGCGCCAACCACGATCACCCTCTGAGGCTGTGAGGTCCGATTGAGGCCCTGGGTCACCAGCTGGAGCAGCTGCTCATAGTCAGGATCGTGCAGGCATTTCTCAAAGGGGTCGTGGCTGGAGGCCCCCTCCCTAGCCAGGGAGGCTGCCAGGCTGAAGAGGATGGGGGCCAGGGCAAGGAGGCGCAGGGCTGGGAAGGGGGCACAGGGTCAGTGCACGCATGCCAGGGCTGGGTCCCACCCTGTGGCCCCGGGCTGTGCTCTGCACTTACCCAGCTGGGTCATGGCTCGGGAGGGAGGCGGGATCTGGGATGGGGGGAAGTGAGGGGCTTGTGACCAGGGTGTGCCCCCGCCTGACTGCCTCGGGACACTGGCGCAGCCCTTGCAGCACAGCCACCTCTCCCCCTCGCCAGATGTCCCCTGCCCAGGTCCTCTCAGGGTGCCCGGGCCCCGGCTCCCCATCCACCTGTCCCTGCTTGCTGTCTCCCTGCCCCTCTTCTCACCGCCTCCCTGTCCTGCTGCCCCCTCTTCCCTGCCTGCCAGGCCTGGTCTCTTCAGGTCCCGTCTTGCCCAGAGGCCCCGCTCGCTGGTGCTGCTTCCTCCCAGCTCCTGCTCTCTGCCCCCTGCACAGCCCTCTCACTCCTTAAGAGGTCCCTGCCCCGCCCCGCTGTGGCAAAATGGCTGTGGGGGGGGGGGGGCGAAACTGCTTTCCTGGGTCTGGTCAGATGCTCAGAGGCCAAAGGAAGTTGGAGGGGGAGGCTGGAGGGGTAAAGGGGTCGAGAGGAAGTAACAGCTCTATTTCTTCCTCTTGCCCCAAATAGTTTGGGGGAGGCTGGGAAGCCAGAAATAAATCTTGAGGTACTGGTGCTGAGGGTGGGGGCTGCCCTTGGGCCTGTCCCCCGCCATTCCCTCCCAAGCACATTCTCCCTGCTTCCCGGCCTTGGGCATCAGGACTGGGTTCTCTGGGCTTGGGGCTGCCCGTCCCTGGAGCAGGCTCCACTGCCCCTAAGTGCCCCCATGACCCCCTCCCCATGTGCCACCTGGAGCCCTGGTCTCCACACCATGCAGTGGGTGGCACCATTATAGTATAGGTGAAAAAAACTTCACCTCTGCCCACAAACCTGCCAGCCAGGGGCTGTGGGGACCCATGCCTTCCCCTCATAATGGCTCCTGTCCACTTCTATCAGAAGGGGCCAGTGCCACATAGGGGGGTGGAGTGAAGCCAAGGAGGCCTGCAAACAGGTTCTGGTGAGTACTGCTGACCTTGCTCAGCGCAGGTAGGGCAGGCCAGGTGGAGCCCGAAGCAGGTAGCCCAGGACAGTGCCAGGAGGCCCACATGCACCCTAAAGCCTGGGGGTGGAGAGCCAGGGATGAGGTTCTCTGGGCAGGGTGGGAGGCACTCCCCGGAGCAAGCGAGTGAGCTGGGAAACTCGGCAGTCCATCAAAGGGGATGTGGTTTGGGGAGGAGTGGGGTGCACAGTAGTGAGTCAGAGGCGCCACGTGCACACACCGGGGGCGATGGGGTGCTGGACAGAGTCTCCGCCCGGCCGCTGAGGAAAACAGCTGAAGTCTGCAAAATGACCCCCAGGAACCAGGGACAGGGACAGGGACAGAAAGCATTCCAGGCTCAGGCTGCTACTTGGCGGGTCTGGGCTCAGGGCTTTTTGCTCACTACGACTTAACACCTGGTGACTCCAACTAGACAGGAGGGGTGGTGGCGAGGAGGAGCCCAAGGCTCGGCGGTGTCCTCGCCAGGTCCCTGGCAGTTCTACAGCCTGGGAGCTGCATCCCACGTCAGCAGGAGGAGGACAGAAGCCATCATGAGATGGGCTCTATGGCTTGTTGGGGACAGCGTGGACGTCCCCAAGGTGGGCTCTAAAGAGCAGAAAGAGCAGGCTGCTGGATGGCTCACCAAGGCTGGCTCGCGCTGCACCACTGGTATCATGATTGTGCCCACTGAGTAGCAGCTCTGCCAGGGTGAGTTCCACTATCCTCGTTTACAGTGGGGTCAGCCCCTGCCAGCGTGGCTGAGCCAGTGTTGAGGCGGCCACCTGGCTCCAGGCCGGTGTTCCCAGCCACTCTGCTGTCGGGACAAGCTCAGACCTAGCATCACAACCAGGGTCCTTCCATCTCTGGACTGGTAAGACTCGGGGCAGGCAGCCCTGCGTGCTCCAGAATGCTCTTCCCACTGGAAGCCACTACACTTGGTGTCCCCCCACCCCAGTGCACAACACAAAGCATCATCCCCTGGCACTACCCAGTGTTCCCAGGGAGGAGCAAGCTCACCCCTCTCGGCAGCCATGGGCCCAGGCTGGGTGACTGCTGGGTGAAACTCCAGAGCAGCCATGGAGAGCAGGGCTTGGCTGTGTGTGTCAAAGTGTACCTTATAGAGGGTGTTTGTGGACAGGGTAGGACTTTGGAGCCTTTTGACCCCTATGTCACATTGCTTCATTTGGCCTGTATCACTTCAAGTAAGCAAAAACTATTCAAAGCCAGGCATGGTGGTGCATGTTTATAATCTCAGCATTGGAGAGGCTGAGGCAGGAGGATTGCCTGGGCCATATAGTGAGTTCAAGGTCAGCTAGAACTGCATAGTGAGACCCTGTCTCAAAGATACCAAAAAAAAAAAAAAAAAGACCAACTGACCCCAGCTGGGGAGGGGGTGTACACCTGTAATCCCAGCACTCTGGGAGACTAAGGCAGGATGATTGAGTCTCAGCCCTAGCCAGAGGAATTTGGTAGGACCCTGTCAAAAAAAAAAAAGGTTGGGGAAGGGGATGTCACTCAGTGTAACAGCCTCGATTTCAGGCCCCAGAACCACACAACACAAACAGCCCTGTCAGAGTGAAGCTGTACTCGGGACCTCACTTGCTCAGGGGGAAGCACCAAGCCCCAGTGGGCCGGGCTGCGGGACCTCCATCGGGACGGACAGAACTTTCCTGGGTGTGCAGGGACTGCCCAGTGTGGTGAGGCTGGGATGAGGGAGGCACGGGCAAGGCTGGGCATCCCAGTTGTGGGCAGGAGATGAGACAGGCTGCTCAGAGTGATAGCCAGGGACAGAGGACAGAGGACAGGGCAGGGGCTAGGGCTGGGCGGTGGGGAGGAACACCCATTTGCTTCTGTAGGTTTTGGGAAATCCTGGTTTTATTTGGTTTCTACAAATCAAGTCTAATCCTTGTTAAGTAGAACTGGTCTTTGGTGGGGAAAACCCTACCCAATTTGGTTTTGCTTTCCTAACTGCAATGACAGTTGGGGGGGGGGTGGTGTTAGGTCACGTACACAGCAGCCAGAGCCTGGCCTTAAGTAGCTTGTAAGGCTAGGGAGGCTGAGGAAGGGAGGGCCTGGGAGTGCTGGTGGTCTGCCATACTGATCAGAATGAAAGGAAGAGGAGCCTTGCTTGGGATTAACTTCCTCAGGCAACAGGAATGCAGCTCCTCCCCAGTAAATTCCTCTGCTCTGAGGCATTTAGAATTCAAAGTAACTTAGTTTTTCTTTGAAATTCATTTCCTTTAATGCCTGAATGCTGAGGATCTGGGTAAGACAGCCTGAGTTCCAGCCACCTATGCTAGGCAGCCACTAAGCAGCCCAGCGATTCCTGTGTTATTCTTATCTATAAATGGCTCGCGATTGAGGGGAGGCGTGGTCACCCCCTCAGGACCTACCCGGAAACCCAGGAGTTAGTCTTTTTTCCAGTAAGAACTCCCAACTTCCTCCTTTTGGTCTGGGGATTTCACAAACTTGGTCTGTACAGAATTAACTAGGCTTCATGGGGCTATCAGGGCGGAACACGGCCACACAGGTGTCAGCTGCCTTACGTTACATATCATTTTCTGAGTCTGTCTGCAGACCGAAGGGGCCGGCACTAAGCTACAGAGGGCCAGGCACTGGCCCAGGACCCGGATAGAATTCAGGGACCCAGGTGTGGACTGGGGACGTGCAGCAGAGGATGGACTTACCTGTGGCCCCTGGTCTTTGGCCTGATCCCCACAACAGCGGTTCCCTTCCTCAGGGCCCTCCTGACCCTCCTCATTTCTAGAACACCCCCAGGCTCCAGACAGGGGGACTTACTGCATGGCTGGCTCTGGAGGCCCCTCTCAGCGCCCATGGCCCTTCGGTTAGCCCAGAACAGAAGTCATCATGGGGTGCACGCAGCACTGGGGTGAAGGGCAGTAGCTTTGTCCTGCTGTCCTTGTTGGGCCAGATACGCCAGGTCCGGGTTGGGGTCAGAGTGATTGGGAGGCTTTGAGGGGTGGGCCTGTCTTCTCAAAGTGCTGGACGATGATGGTGGAAGCTGGCCAACACACATGGGACAGGCTCATCACCTGATAGCCATTGGGCTAACTGGAAGGAAACCCAGAAATCACATTGCTTTTGGGTAAAGATTCTGGGATATTTCTTTTTTTGAGACAGGGTCTCACTTTGTAGTTCAGGCTGGCTCTGAGTTCACTATGTAGCTCAGGCAAGCCTCGAACTCAGCAATCCTCCTGTCTCTGCCTCCCAAGTGCTGGGATTACAGGCATGAGCCACCACGCCCGGCACTGTGGTATGTGGTATTGATGGCTATTGGGCATGAGTCTCCATGCCCAGCATTGTAAGTGGTTATTGGGGATTGAACTCAGGACCTTGCGCTTGAGAGGCAGGCGCCAGAACCACTGAGCTAACCCTCCGGCCCAGGGATATTTCTTTAAAATAGCAATGAGTTGCCAGATGTGGTAGCACATGCCTGTGATCCTAGCCCTTGGGAGACGGAGGCAGGAAGATCCCCAAGAGTTCGAGGCCAGTCTGGGCTACACAGTGAGTTCGAGGCCAGCCTAACTAGGTAATGAGACCCTGGTTTAAAAAAAAAGCAATGAGCGGGGCTGGAGGGTTAGCTCAGTGGTTCTGGTGCCTGCCTTGCAAGCGCAAGGTCCTGAGTTCGATCCCCGGTAACCACATACAATGCTGGGCATGGAGACACGCCCACCAACAATCAACACCGCATACCACAATGCTGGATATGGTGGCGCACGCCTGTAATCCCAGCACTCGGGAGGCAGAGACAGAAGGATTGCTGAGTTCGCGGTGGCTTGCCTGGGCTACATAGTGAACGCAGGGCCAGCCTGAACTACAAAGCAAGACCCTGTCTCAAAAAAAAAAAAAAAAAGGAAACAAAGTTTATGTATGGGGGTGGGGAGTCATAGGGAGGGCAGGGGAGTGGGAAAAAGTAAGAATCAAGATGTGTTGGCTGGGGGTGTCAGGGATTTAGCTCAGTGGTTCTGGCATCTGCCTGGCAAGTGCAAGGTCCCAAGGTCAGTCCCCAGTACCACACGTCACAATGCAGGGTGGGTGTGATGGTTCATGACTGCAATTCCAGCACTCAGGCAGAGGCAGAGGCAGAGGTAGGAGGATTGCCACGAGTTCGAGGCTAGCCTGAGCTACATAGTGAATTCAGGACCAGCCTGAATTACAAAGTGAGACCGTGTCAAGAAAAAAAAAAAAGTGTCACGTACTGGTACAAACCCTTAATGTTGAATGTGATCACAATGTATATATAAAATGTATCAATAAAATCAATTTAAAAGTATTTCAAAGGTAGCCTGGGCTGCAGCATAGGGAGTTCAAGGCCAGTCTAGAATATATGAGAGACCCTGTATCCACAGACCAAATGAGAGCTCATACTGCATTTGAGTGTTAGGCTGAGAACCAGTCTGGTTCTTGACAAGAAGAAATGTTCATTGTTCATGGAGCTGAACTGTGTGGTGTCTGGGAGTGAGCTGGGTGTGTTTTATGGGTCCAGTACCTGTGTGGATGGTGCTGTGCCACAGGCCCACGAATCTCACTCCTTAAGAACTTCTGCTCTTGCCGGGCGTGGTGGCTCATGCCTGTAATCCCAGCACTCGGGAGGCAGAGACAGGAGGGTTGCTGAGTTTGAGGCTTGCCTGGGCTCCATAGTGAGCTCAGGGCCAGCCTGAACTACAAAGCAAGACCCTGTCTCAAAAAAAAAAAAAAAAAAAAAAAGAATCTCTGCTCTTCAGAGATTTGGAGGTCTGGTTATTTGACAACTGGGGACTGAACTTAAGACCTCTGCACTGAGCTATATCCACAGACCTTTTTGCTTTGAAGTTATCTTTCTTTGCAGTACGGGGCAATAAATCGGGGCCTCACACATGCTAGGCAAGGACTCTACTACCAAGCTACATGCCCAGCCCTGTTTTTTTTTTTTTTTTGCTTTTTGAGACAGGGTCTCGCTTTGTAGTTCAGGCTGGCCCTGAGCTCACTATGGTGCCCAGGCAAGCCACTGCGAACTCAGCAATCCTCCTGTCTCTGCCTCCCGAGTGCTGGGATTACAGGTGTGAGCCACCACGTCCGGCATTGTGGTATGCGGTGTTGATTGTTGGTGGGCGTGTCTCCACACCCAGCATTATATGTGGTAACCGGGGATCGAACTCAGGACCTTGTGCTTGCGAGGCAGGCGCCGGAACCACTGAGCTAACCCTCCGGCCCAGCCCTGTTTTTTGAGACAAGATCTCACACTAAGTTAGTTGCTGCATTGCCCAGGCTGGGCTCAGACTACCACCCTCCTGCCTCAGCCTCTTCAGAGTGTTGGGATAGCAGGCATGCACCTGCCTTGAGGACACAATTTTAACTTATAATTTATTTTTCTAAAAACAAAGATAGTATTTGAAATGCATCACTGCCTATCAGACTACATTTCAGGCTATGTGCATGTCTGTTCTCAAGGGGGGCAGTCTCTTTCCAAATGGTCCTAGTAAATTCCCAGCCAGCCAGAAGTAAGCCAGGTGGGTGGGAGTGAGGTGAAGGTCAGCGTCAGACACTGTCAGCAGACTACTGTTTGGGAACCACGTTCTGGCTGTCCACGGGGGACCAGGTTGTACTCTTGCTCTGAAACCATGTCAGAACTCTGACCCTTCTGCCCATAGCCTCAGAACTCTGGGCAGCCAAGGCAGGAAAATCACAAGTTTGAGTCTAACCTGGGAAGTTTAAGGTTGAGCAAGGAAGGCCCTGGTGCCCCACTGAGTCTGACAGGGCACCTCCCTGGAAGGGGCTGTGCTGAGTCAGTAAGTCATTTGAGTTGGAAATGAAAAGATAACTGTCACTATACATCTGTTTGACACTTACTCCTAAAATGCAGTTGGAGCTTAGTAAGGAGTCACCTTTAAAAGCCTCTGATTCCAAATTTAGTCACATTTGTCTTCATATTAGTGAATGGAGAATTTAGCAGAAGTCAAGGTTCTGGTCTAGCAAGGAGCCACATCTGCCTGTTCTCTTCCTGGAAAGAGAAACTGCAATTATAACAAAGCCAGCACAGTGCCCAGCACACTGCTGATCCTGCTGCAATCTTGGAGCCTCTTGCTGACCCCAAGATATCTCCCATGGGTCCAGACAGCATGCACAGGGGGTCTCTTCTTCTGTTGCAGCTTTATCTAGATGTCCTCCCAAGATTCGTAGTCATCAACTCAGACATGGCTGAACGTAGTGTGACACGCTGGGTTTAAGGATGTGACTACTGCACGAGTGACTGGTTTGGCACTGTGCTAATCCTGGTAGTACAGAGGATAAAAGGAGCATAAAGACATTGCTAGGTCCCTTGCTGCTTTTGCTGTCTTCCACCATGAACTTGCTCTTCTGCCATGTGCCACTGCCTTGGAGCCAGCCAATGAGAGACTAAACCTCTACATACTGTAAGCTAAATATCTCTCCTCCTTTAAGACGCTAATCATGTGTTCTTCAGTGTGGGGTGCCTCAAGTCCCCTATACATGTGAGAAAATGTTACAACTTTGATTTTTTTTTTTTTTTTTTTTTTGAGACAGGGTCTCGCTTTGTAGTTCAGGCTGGCCCTGAGCTCACTATGGTGCCCAGACAAGCCGCCATGAACTCAGCAATCCTCCTGTCTCTGCTTCCCGAGTGCTGGGATTACAGGCGTGAGCCACCACGTCCGGCATCGTGGTATGTGGTGTTGATTGCTGGTGGGCGTGAGTCTTCACGCCCAGCACTGTATGTGGTTACCAGGGATCGAACTCAGGACCTTG
>PVIC010001110.1:0-15000 GCA_004025085.1 Thryonomys swinderianus
CGCTCCTCACCAAAAGGGTCCTCATTTGCTCAGTGACACCTCACTTCTCCACTCACAGTTCATTTATGATTCTGATGAGAGTGTTTTTTCAGGAAACACACATTTCACTTTTTGACCTAGGAGCATCTGTTAGAATTTTTTTTAATACTACTTTGGCATTCTGAAAGTGTTAATGTCTTTCATATCTGTTTAATGCTATTTAGGGATATTTATGATCACCTCTTGGTTACTCAGGGTAAAGTGTGTCGCAATTTTTTTTAAACAGACAGGAAAGCATTCACATGAGGAAACAGATTGCTTTAAACATGTGCTTCCTGTGACAGTAAAAAGAACAAATTAGATTTAACACTGTGTAATGAATGCATAAATGTGTACATTTAAGCTTTTAAAAGCTTTATGTTCAGTTTTGGTCACAACAAAAAGTGAGTCACCTGTAAAAGGTAAAGATACACTGGGTATCCTTGGGCTCCCGAAATGCCCAGCAACTGTGGTCCTCACCTGAGGCTGCCTTCCTGGGATAGTGGAGAGCGCAGTGTGTTATTCTAGTGAGAATTAAAACGTGACAAGGCACAGGCAGAGTTTAAAGTGGGTTAGGTGCTGCCTCTGTCCATGTAGCAACGAAATCAAAATGTGTCAAGAAGGGGAGGGTTTTACTGAAAAATCAATGAAAAAACTCATTTTTCTAGTACCCCAGTACTTCTGACTTTAATGAAAGAAAAAGAAAATCTGATACTTACTAGCATTTACTACAATTGAATTATATAAGGAAAAGACGTCTTGGCTTATGTAATTCAGTTTGTGTTCACGGCTGCTGGCTGGCAGGGAGTGAATAGAGTCTGAGTTCATATTTCCAATTCGACGCGGTCGTTGAATGGGAGGGCACGAAGCCTGCCCCGGCAGAAGAGCACTCAGGGCCATTTCTGCCAGAGCTCGGCGCACGGTGCTTTTCTGCCCCCTGTGCTTTCCCAGTGAAGGATTTGCAGCATGCTCACCATCTCTCTGGCCAAGGAGGGCCCGGACCGAGTCCCTCGGGGGAGGGCATGTAGTTTGGGGACATCTGACTCTCTTCTAGTGCACACTGAGGTACTAATATCAAAACAGACTGCTTGTTGTCGCACGGTGGGGCAGCGCTTTTTTTGGCTGCCGTGGTCGAAATGAAATGGGCAAGCTGTAGTCCGCTTGGCATCAGAATGGGCTGAGGGAAGCTGGGAAATCAGAGTCAGACTGTGAATGCAAGTAACAGCCAATGGTTAACTTCCTTTTTGTGTGTCACTTGGCAGCGATGAGACGGATGGCGATTTTTTTTTAAAACGTGGGTGAGAGTTCAGTGCCCCGGGAAGAGCTGCAGAGGCTGTTGTTGTGCTTCCTCATACAGTTGACTTGTGTTGGTTTCTTGAGGTCACTGCAGCTGTTCCAAGGGCCATCGGACCCCAGAGGAGAAGGGAGCCAGAGGAGAGGTGCGCACAGAATCATGCTGCTGATCACCACAGGGAAATCAGATTCTTGCAAAAGGCAATCATGCCAAAGCAGAATTCATGCACTTGAATGGAGGCTCCCCAGTACACTGACACCCAGAGATATTTTTAAATTATCACCACCCCACACCCCACATCTCACATAAAAGATTCAAACCGATTTTGGACTGTCTGGGAAACGCAGCGCTAAAATAGCCACATTGAATTCAGGCCCCCATGACCTTCTGCTTTTGGGGGAGGCTGTTGCTCTTTGGTGAGCCACATTATTTTCTTTGAAGATTCATTTTAAGGCGATTTTGGGAGAATTTCTAGCATTTCTCAAGATTTTCCTCTCATTTCTCTGTTTGCAAAGAGCTGTTCCCCAAAGGCGAAAAGAGCGAGTTGCCATCTTGAGGAGTGAATTGCATGTTTAGTGAATACCAAATGGTCTCAAAGTTACTCTGGAATTTTCATTATATCTGCTTGCTTTCAAATACTGTTTGTTCCCTTCAAAACTTCTAAACATTTGTGCTGGATATCAGGAAGATGACCAACTTCTGACAACCCCTAAAACAGGGAAGGAAGCTTAGAAATAGAATACCATTTGTCTGGTAATTAGAGTGCATCTCTTAAGAGTTCAAGAGAATTCTGATTAACCTTTCTGTTCCCACATTCTCACATAAAATTAGCACACCTTTTAAATTATTATCTAGTATTTAAACACATATTTTTGAGTCTTCTTAATGCAACAGGTTCTAGAGGCAGGAAAAGTGTATTATAGGTTTCTAAAAAACTTCATTTTTCTTACATTTTAAATGTTCTGTTTGTGCAAAATTTCGAGAATCACCATAAGGGCTTCTTTGCATTTTTAATTTAGTAACTAACATATGAATAAATTTGCATATTAATTAGTTGCAGATTAAATCATGCATACATAATTGCCTCCTTACTGTGTTTAATGTTTGTCAAAATCTCCAGCCTGGTTTGATGGATGTCGTATGAAAGATTACAATTTGATGTACCCTTGGAAGTATTTACACCAATAATGCAAGATTCTTAATAGCAGAATTTTCTAGTTATATACAGTTACTAATAAACATGTAAGATAGGTACATGTCCCTTTCACTAAAATTTTTTTCTTTGCACCAAATCATTTACTATTCATAATCATTAATGCATCTCCTAATTATACAGCATATGTCTGTTAACTCTTTGGTTGCTGGGCTTCAAATAGTAGCTTCTTTATTTTTTTCTTATCCCCTAAAGAAAGCAAATTATTTGATAATATTCTAGAAACAATATTATCTTTTACTTATTTCTCTACTAATAGACACACATTCCTCCTTTGCTACTTATTTTAGCATAAAAGAAAGAATTACATAATAATTTTTTGTTTTCTAGTTAAAGACTAAGAAATGACCCATGTGAACACGCGTTGTAACCGATGAGATTTTTCTTCTCTTTTGCTAATGTTGAAAGGATTCAGGTATTTCAGAAATGGAGAGGTAGCTTGATAGATGAACACAAAGTAATCTGGCAAAGTAATTGAGTGCTAACTAAAATTATTTAAAATGTACTTACATTTAATATATTATCAAATGTAGAATAGTTTTTTTAATATTAAGACTGAGATTTGTGTAGTAGAAGCTGACAAGCTAAGGGAAACTCTTCATTTGCCAGAGTTAAAAAAATTACCATTAAGTTTTCTTTTAAATTAATTACTCAGATATTTATTTTTTAAATTTGTATTTTATTTGTGCAAAAAATGGGCCAGTTGGCTTTTCCCCCCTATTTTGATGTCTAAGCTGCTTATCACACTGTATTTCTCTGCATTAATGAGTATTCCTACTGTGCAAAATTTTATCAAAAATGATAGTGTGAATGTCATTTCTAATTGGAAGTTTATACAGTCAAATTTATAGTACACAACAAAAAATATGTATGTCATTCTGCTCCAAGCTTTTTTTAGGCTATTGATCTTTTTGGTTTTAGTGTACATTTTTATATAACTTTAAATTTAGTTTGAAAACCTAAACAAGTATTATTCAGTTTATATGTATACTATGGTTGGAAGAAGGGAAACTAAGGCACAGGGCATATATATTACTTTAATATAAGAAGAATAAATGCAGACACGACCAATAATTGATTTTTAGGGATCCCTTTTAAAAAACAATTTAGCTGATCAATTGTCTATGTTCCACAAAAATCATAATATCTGACTTCTGCCTTTTTCATTGTTTAATGTATTGAATTTATATGTCTAGTGAAAAGACAAAGGTTTAAGTGAGTCAAAATATAAACAGCTGATTTATTTTATTTGATCCTTAAAACAGGAGAAATAATACCTTTTGGTCACTTACCTCAGAAAGATTTTTTGCCCTCTAATTACAAAGAACAAAAACTACTTAATGATTTAGCAAACCCCTTTTTTTAAAATGCAGAATGAAATACTGCATTAAATTATTTAGCAATGTGAAAAATGAAAACTGCAAAACTTATAAAAGGAAGCAAACAGTCAGACTCAAAACATATTTATCCGCAGCCATTGTGCCTAGGTAATTCAGGGCATATGGTATGTAAATGATGTTTGGAGATCCTTGCCAAATCTAAACACAACGGGATAAATTAGGGGCAGGTCTCCCTGGGTGTAAGTCCCCTGATTGTGGCCGACATGTTCCTGCTCGGGTGCGTGTACTCTGTTCTTGTCTTTGAGCAAGAACATCATGCAGCATTCAGAGGCCAATTCCGGTTCTTAGACGGCTTCTAAGACATTATTTATAATATCCAGGAATTGATTTTATGATGAAATTTAAAATACAGAGCCAATTTGCCAAATCTTCGCCTTGAAGTCACATTTGAAACACAAGGTCTGAATAATTCATCAGAAAAGATTTTAATATTAAGCCATTTTTAAGTAGGTCTCGTGGACAAGGGCAATTGGGTACCTCTTAGCCACTGAAGAAAGGTGTCCCCAAGAAGTAACTTTTTCTTAAGATTGAGGTGTTTTCTAGAACAGATAGTAAATTAGGTTGAACAATTAATAATTGTAGTTCCAAGAAGACTAGTCATAATTTATGAATTCAATGGTAATACGAATGACTGATACCACTTACAGTATTTTATTTTTGAATAATTTTGAAGTACTTGATCTCATTTCCAGAAGGAGGACATAAAATCCTTCTACTGTTTAAAACTCATTTTCAGTAGCTAAGTTATGCTATTTCTTCTTTTTCTGAAAGAAATCTCTTTTCTAAACTGGAGATCTGAGCCTATAGTTCTAATGTTTTAAATCATTCATTTTGATTACTCTTGGAACTTTGTAATTGGAGATTCTGGTTAGGAACAATGGTAGAATTTTTTTCTCTATGATAACTTATTGGAAACTATAGACCTAAATAATGAATTAGCCCTGAAGACTCAGTTACAGATATGACATATTATTTATAAAATTATCCCATGACATTTTAAAGTATGTCTATATGACTTAAGGTATTTTATTGTTTTGCTGTTGAGAAGAATGCTTTAATTAGATTGCAACATTTTATTAAAAATAATATTCTTATTATGGTTTTATTTGAATTAAAAGTATGGGCTGTCTCTACTATTGCCACTTCATTTATGGGGGCAAATAATGTGCTAGTTACCATATGGAAAATAGAATTTGCCTCAGTCCTCATCTGTTGCTCTGTAAATTGGGTGAAATCAGAGAGAAAAATTCCTGAAATCAACACATATCAATACTACTTGATGCTGATCCAGCTCAAAATTCATGCACGTGGTTGAGGTCCTACAGGAAGGAGCTCCCATAACAACACGTTCCCTGTAGTTGATGAGCTCAGAGCGCAGTCATTCTGTCCACCCTTTGGTTCATTGAGTCTACTTTGCCTGGCTGTGCTTAAGATGCAACAACAGGCGGAAAAAGCAGTATTTACTGTAAAGTAAAGTTCATCTGCCCTTCAACTTTATTGGGAACTTATAGCTTGTACCCAACAAATGGAGTAATCACGGTTGGGATTAGAAAGTCCAGATAAATGTGTTCCACAGTAGGTTGTGGTGGTGCAAGCTCACTTACCTGGCACAAGCACTATGGATGCCAGTGTTGGAAGTATCACAGTATTGTAGGTTTATATGGCAGTCATTGGACTACATTTGCATCTTAAGCACCTATATTTTATTCAAAGAAATGAAGATATATCTGGAGATGTGCAGGTGATTTGAGGGTTTCGGGGTTTGTGTGTGTGTGTGTGTGTGTGTGTGTGTGTGTGGTTTATATGTTAAGACCATTGATAAAAAAGATGAAACATCTTGTATAGTTTTATATACTGTATGATTCACAATGACTTAGCAGTTTTGAAATTTTTAGAAAGAAAAAATATAGAAAGATAAAATTTGCATCTCTACAGAAAATTTAGCAAAGCAAATTTGAGATTCTGGCAGTTTCCTTCCAAACATCTGAAAATTAAGAATTGTAAAAGAAATCTGGACACATCCCTAACTGTTGCACAACAACCAGGTGTCTCTGATAATATCAGTAAATTGGTAAACAGTTTTTAAAAAGATAAAGCCAACCAGGCGTGGTGGCTCACAGTTGTAATCCCAGCATTTGGGAGGCAGAGACAGGAGGATTGCTGAGTTCCAGGCTTGCCTGGGCTACATAGTGAGCTCAGGGCCAGCCTGAACTACAAAGTTGAGACCCTGTCTCAAAAAAAAAAAAAAGGTAAAGCCAGCTACATTGCTAACTTGTTTCAATATTTGCTTTCAGAGAAAATACTTTTTGAGTTAAGATATTAAAGTATATTGCTCTTTGCCTATGCTTAGTGAATTTTAGCTAGACTTGAGTCCATTAAAGTTGTTTCATAAAAGACATAGCTTCAGCACATGTATATCATACAGAAAGTATTTAAAAAACTGCCTTTACAAAATGTTAGAGTTCCCTTTTAAAATTCAATTTAATACTGTTCTGTTAATCAGATATATGCAGCAGAGCAGTACCTGGGAACAGAGAATATAATTTTTAGCATGTTTGTCAAAAGGGTCTGTAATTCCTCAAAGGTAAGGAAACCCTGATATCAGCCAGAAGTTGTGGGGACTGATTGATCCTCTGCTACTGTATACTCACTTAACATAAGATCAAAATAAGGACCACACATCAGATAAAAGAATTCAACAAATATTCGTTACAAACCTGCTAAGTGCTGGTCTTTGTAGTGAGCAGACAGACATGAAGAGGACTTGTGGAAAGGTGTATATGGACTCAAGTACTTGTACAGACAGAAGGTCAGTCAGTACACAGTGCTTCTGGGGGCCTAGCAACATGGATCCTTCTTGAATGCTAATAAACTCAGGGGTTATGTGACTCTTAAAAGTTCAGTAATTTCAAGTACATTCTGAATAATTTGCTGATGTACTCTGTATAGCTCAGGATAACAATATAACATGGAATATACAGGTGAAGTCAACTATATGGTTTACTGCAGTTGTTGGTTTCTTCGTTATCATCATGTTTCTGATAAATTTGTTTTATATGCAAATTTATGGCATATACAATAAAGCAAAATAAGAATATTTGGAGACTTTAGTAAAATGCAGTGTGTAGGAAAAGACAACTAACAAAAGTTAAATATGTGGGAATAGTATGGCAAACCAGTTTCCTGTGTTGAAGCATGTCACTAGGAAATAATATTTTAGCCATCAGAGAATAAAACCTCCCTTTAAGAATGTGTCTGTAACTTCAAATGTTTAAAGTAGAATATAGTTTAAATATGAAGGGGTGACTTACCAAGACAAAAAGCCTACAAAGTACATGGAAAAAAACCAGGAAACTGCATCACACATGCTAAGAGGCTTCACAGTATCACCTCTCAAAAGTGACAATACGTGTATTCATTTTTATGTCTTTGGCATTTTGTTGGCACCATTAATTATTCCACAGAGAGACTAACCACATGATACAAGAGAAAGGAAGGTAAGTTACATCCTTCAAGTCCCCTTCTGTGAAGTACATGTGTGAATGAATATGCCCTCCGCCAGCCCCGCAGATAAAACTTGGTTCATCCCTAAATTCCAGCAATTTATAATGTAGGTGAAGGCAAGGCCAGTGTCCTGAGATAAAAAAGAAGGATTAGAAAATTTGAAAACTAGAGGAACAGTTCCTAATTGGGTATAGTGGTGTTTATATGGGTTTTATCAGCATGAAGTAGATACAGTACTATTCAATTTTTTTGTCTAATAATATGCTTATTTGTCTTTCATGAAGACTTATTTTCAAATTGAAGTTGCAGCTGGCTATAATGTGTTTTTCTGACAAATCCTCTCCTCTCTGGACTTGATGGCTTCTGTCATTAAGGAAAGGAAGGAAATGAATCTCTTTTGTTCCTCATTTACTCAGTAAGCAAAATGTGGAGCTCCTGATATGTGCATATTACATTGTATAAGGGTGGCACAGAAATGCTGTTAAAATCTCTGCTCTTCATGATTTTATAATATTTTAAACTATAAAATAGATATATATATAATTTATTGGACAACATTTCAGACCACTGAACATATTGAAAGAATCCTATGTTCTAGAATGGCTTTTATCTGGAAGAGGGTCTACCGAACGTGTTTCTGGATCACAGAGTTGCTGATCTGGCATGAGTAAGACCGAGGCCTCAGACAATGGGCTGAACTGTGTAGCAGCTTCGGCCTTCTATACCCTGAAAATAACAGGGACTGTAGCTACACCTTTGCCTTTTGTATTTTCAAAATTGAGAATATCTACACATATTTCATTTCATTTCATTTTGCGGTATCTGGGATCAAACTCGGGCCCTTATGCGTCCAAGGTTGGCACGGTACCACTTGAGCTAAATCCCCAGCCCTGACATTTTATTTTAATAAATGCTTAAATTACAGAATTTCAGAGTTGGAGAACGTGTCATGAGTAGAACTGAACATTTGCATGTTTGAGACTTGTTTATAAGGAAACAAATGTAAGAGTTTCCTCAGATTTAGAAAGCCAGTTAGAAGTTGAGTCAGAAATTAAACATGCGTCTTAGTTTCTGGTCTCCATATTAGACTGCTTTCTAGCAAAGCCCTTAAGTTCCCTTCTGCTAAGTTGAAGGTCCAGAAACTTTAGTGTTCTTACAATCTGTCTTTAAAGACCAAAGAAATAGTTTAATATCTAAGTTACTTTTAGATGACTTTTAAATTGTTTTAACTAATATTCCTTTCCAGAAATATTTAACGGGTAGTCTATAAATAAAATAAAAAATTTTAAATAAAATTATACATTTGCATTGCTAAAAGTAGGAGAAATTAGTGAGTTTGAAGGAAACAACCTAATGTACAAAAGAGATATGGCATGAAGATCTCCTGTGTTTCTCGTGTTTCCTGTGCCCACTCCTTGCACATGACACACTTCCTATAGGGTTACATTAAGTGGGTAAGTTCTCAAATCCTGTAAAAATATGGCCTGCAAGCTGGGAATAGATAGCATTACGTTCTTTAATACAGGAAATCTGTAGTTGGGGGTGAAGGTGGGAGCATTGTCCTGTTTGAGATTTTTTTTTTTTACTCATACTAAGAAATTTTAAATTGTTTTGCCTTTGGAATGCATTTGATGATTATGTTTCAAGGCAAAATGCTGACATTTTGGGAAACAAATATTTTTGTCAAACATCTAGAGACAACTTCAGTGCCCCTGCTGGGTAGCATAGTCATTTGGGGATTTTGCACAGTTTACAGGGGTGTAAGCTGGTGACTCTGAAGATATCCTTTTGAGTTAATTTTTGCCCAACTGCAACAAATGAAAGAAAATAAAACTATTATTGTCCTGCAGTTTTTTTTTTTTTTTTTTTTGTACTCAGTATCCACATGTGATTCTATCAGCCTAATGTTAAAAAGTCAGAATATGTCAATATCCACTTTTTGGCCAAACAATTCCTATTTTAATTCTGTGCACATCCTATATAATTGTTTGTATTTATTTCAACTTTATGTAGCAAAAGCCTAAAATTTTATAGGTTGGGCATGAACTTTTCAAAATCATTTCTTTTGGTTCCCTCCTGGGATTTGCTGGACACCCTCTTGAGGATGAAACTTGTTCCGTTTCTCCCTTCCTCAGAGTCTGTGTTTACATGTGGGGTGGATACTTTTAAGTGCTGTGATTGACCCAGTGAAAAGAAATGAGGTTTCAAAAGCTGAGTAGTTAAAAGTCAAGGTCACTTTGAGTTGCAGAACACATTTAGATCAGAGATGGACCAATGATCAGTATAAGCGTTACATTACCCACCAATCTTAAGGAATCTAAGCTGTCACTTTCTCCTCCTTGAAATACCATTAAGTCTTGCTCAGAGTGGCTGATTTCCAGTTACACAAAATAATAGTTTCGCTAGAATTTTTATAACATAGGAACTTGAAATGTTTCAGTAAGAGATGGATATCAGATGCTTATATGTAGTTCACCTTGAATTTTAAAGTCATGTTTTCGCTTTTTACCTACTATTTTCTGAGTGTTATCAAGGACAACTAAAGTCGCTAAAAGTATTTGAAAATTATTTGTTCTCTGCCTAGCAATTTATTGTTTTACTTGCTCAGTGTCAAACAATTCCATGTCATCAACAGTTAGAAACTTCAGGAAATTACTAGAATTCCCACCCTGAAGGGGGTTAACAAACTTTAGACAATTATTCTATTTAGAATGAGTGATTTTCATTGTGATCTCATATTTCCCACGTAACTAAATTGAGCAATGCATTGGGAAGTCCAGTACTTTGTCATAATTTAAAAAAAATTTTGCACATCCTGTGCTCAGATTCTAGTCAACTTCATCAATCCATTTTTGTCAGAACTTTTCAAATATAACCCTTCATCCAGACAAACATATACAGGATTTCCCCTTTAACTTTTCGGTAATTCTTTTTACATGTGTACCGATGTGAAGGAAAAAACAATTGTCTGCATTTCATTTGATTCAGGTGATTGTGGTAAGTCGGCTAACTCTCTTTATCTAGGAAGTGGGGCAATCTGAGTCAACTTCCTCCTTCTCTGTTTTTATATTGTCCACTGTGATGCTTCCTCATTGTACCAAAATAGAAATGGTTTGTTTTTGTATCAAACTTGGAGACTAGCTATGTATTACACTGAGTTAAGATGAAAGAACTTTCTTTTTTTTCTTTAAAGAACATTCTATTTATCCTAGAGGAAAGAGATTGATACCCTGGGAAAAAATAAGAGATATTGTGAAGTCTTTTTGTCCTTAAGTAAGGTAACTCCTTTAGTCTTCAAAAGAGGTGATTGTATGTCTTGCCTAATTTCATTTAAATTTGAGAGAAGGGTAGCAGAGAAAACATAGGACTTTTGCCTTAATACATATTTGCCTGAAATTAAGGAAGGGAATTTAGGCATATGATTTCCAGTGGAATTAAATACAAAAATCTCTGTCTTTTGGTCTTTCCACTTGATATTTCACTTTATCACATCCTGTAATTCCATTTGATGCATGTTCCCCTGACTGCAGGAGAATGCCATTTTTTCTCTGGCATGGTGGGTTTCATAGCTATTATGCTCACGTGGGTAATGGGCATATTCATGGTGTTCTATGTATGCCACAGAAATGTGAAAATATGTGGAAAAGTAGGAAGATAAACCTAATCAGATCTGACTGGCTAAAAGAATTGGGGAACCTGCTTTCACATTTATTCTGTGTGTGCTTATGTTTCTAAAGCAATGCATGTCTGAGTTTTTATAATACCACATGAAGGAATCTGAAGAAGGCTCCTCTTTTTCTGAAATGGTGCCACAGAAGACAGTGGTCAGATGTTTACAGAACAGAAGTCTGATTTTAAAAATGAGTCCTCATTACTTACCTTAGTAATCATTTTACATTACATTATAATCAGTTTAAACACATGATATCTGACCAGTCATGAAGAAAATAAATATTTGATCATGTGGTAAGCCATTTGTATGTCTACATATCAACCCAGGCCATACAAAAAGAGGTAATTAAAGATAACTTAGGAAGTCACTGAGGAAGCCACCAAAAGAAATTAGATTTCACAGACTCTCTTCATATTTTGATACTTTTATGCGAGAAATGTGCCTTCTAAATGCTACACACAAATACCTAAAATTATTGTATCTCATGCTGTTGTTCAGGCCACTGAAAAGATTGAGATGATTTGTCCTTTATCTGAAGTCTTGATATAATATGAATTTATTTCAGATAAAATGTTTGTGTTCACTTGTTATGTATATTTATCTGAGATAAATATGTTCTCCAGATAAATGTACATATTGAAAATAAATTAATTCATATTCCAGTGGAGGAAATGATATTATTAAAAGGTTAAAAGTTATTACTTTTTATGAAAACATAATTTATATTCTAAAATCTCAATACAAATGTAGAAATAGAAGATGCATATGCAGGTAGTTTGTCAGTCTTCACTACTAGATCTCAAGGCTTTCTCACATCATGGACTGCAAATTCATTCTGATGCTGTATGTATTTGTGTGTATATCTGTCCGCCTCCATCTTCCTTTTGACAATGAGGTCTTTTGTAAAATAGTATTCATTATATCTAATAGGATTTTTTCTCATTGCAGTTTAAAGTTGGATATTAAACATTAAACCTTCCTTACTATAAGAAATCACAATTAAGTTTTTATGATGCAACAATGCATGCACACACATATACATTTACTGAGTAAACATCGACTTTAGCTTATGATTTAAATCTTGTTTACAGTGACTCCTACTGGAAAGCAAAAACATACTACTTTAGTTTCTGTGTTAAACTAACTTTGGTCATTCCTCTTTTTTAAATTAATAGGGTGGCTTAGACAACTTCCTTTCACTGACTTGGCAAAATTTACAAGTCATCTAACTTTAAATGTGAGCACATAGATTTTGATCAAACAGAAATTAAACTTCTGTGCCTCTAACTGTACATATACATTTCTCAGGCTAAGAGTGAATATTCCAAGAAAGGCTTGTGATTGGATATCTGCTTGGTAGTGAGTTCAGTGGGGGACTGTAATCTCACAATTTTTTTTAATATTACTAGATTTCTGTTGCATAAATCCATTTTGGGCAGCATTTATTTTCTTACTGCTCTATGGGGCACTCTCACACAGAGCAATGAGAAGAGAGAGACAAGGAAATATATTGTAACTGATAACATCACTAAATACATGAATGAGGAGTCTCCTTTCACCTAAGCTTTAAGTGAAATATGTATATGAAGCAGAGGTAAGAACTAAAACTCAAGTCTGGAATCTAGCTTGCTCACACTCAGAGCTGCAGAGTAGCGAGGTTATCTGTCACACACAGTTGTGCCCCTTGAGTTTCAGCCTTGTGGGTTTTATAATGTTGCTTACACCCAGCTTCCCCTGTCGGAGTAGCTTTGTGGTCTACAAAATCTTGTCTAAGGCCTTTTGAGCCTTAATTCTCTGTCTTTAAAGTGAGAATGATAATACGTATCCCAAGAGTACCTGTTATAATGATTAAATAAGTGAGGATGATGGTATGCTCTTTAAATTGTGTACCTTGATAGACATATTAAGTACTATACTGCTGTATTATAAAAATATTTTTGGTGAGATATATATTTACCTAGAGTGGTTTTCTTAGTTATAGGCTTGCTTCTTTGCATTGTTATTAATCATTGTATTATGATGAGGTCATTGATCTTTGGGTGTACTGTTCTGGTCCTGCTATTTTGGGCAAAAGGATGAGCACTGTAGAAGTAAGCAAGCATAGTATGAAATACACTAACCACAAGCTTTCAGTATTCATTGATTTAATCAGGAACATGAAGTTGTTCAAGTTCTACAAGATTAAACAATAGAAGAGGAGGAAATAGTCTGTGTGACATCATTCATTCATTCAGGCAAAGAAGATAGACCCTACTTCAGTAACATCTGTGATTGGAGTTCAGTGTTTTACCCTGAAATTATTTGTTTTCAAATTGTTTAAAATATATACAGTTTCTTCTGTTTCTTCTGTTTCACTAAATACAAAAGTATTTAGTCATATCTTTCCATTGTTCAAAAATGAGGTCTTGTTTCTTGACCATGTGTGTGATTAGGTCTTCAGTAGCTGGCACCATGTTGACATGTCTCTGAATCCTGTACTTGTCCCAGGATGGAAGTTAACCTAAATGTGGGAACCACTTAAAAAGTGTCCTGAGGTGGTTGAGTGAATATACAAATTCTAGATTCTTTGCTTGAGTATTGTGGAACTTGATTACATACTTTAATGCAGTCATTCGTTTAGCAAGTTTTTCTGTCTTTCTAATAATGTTTTATACATGCCTTAGGTGGAGGTACGGGTCAAATAAATATTACCCAAGTTTCTTGTGACAACTGTAATTGTATATTATGCTGCCAGTTCCGCTTCACCTCATGCATATTCCTGTCAGAGACATTTTGGGAAATCACAGAATAGAAAACTTTGGATTCTAGGAGGAAGTAAGACGTACATAGATGTTCTTTAATAATTGATTTTGCTAGTAAGAATCTCCACCCCTAGGGGTGGCAGAGGAAACAAGTGGTGTATTGCCTACCTGTAGTGTCCTCCACGAGTCTTTACAACTGTGTACCAGAAGGTGGTGGCACGCTGCTTAGTGTGGGTAACGCCAAGCATCAGTGCTACCACTTCAGAGGGAGGAAGAGACCTTTAGCTGAGCATGGTGGCACAGGCTTGAAATCCAGGTGGTTGGGAAGGTAAGGCAGAAACATCATAAGTTTGAGCCCAGCCTGAGTGGGCTCAAGACCTTGTGTGAAAATAAAAAATAAAAGTAGCTCATTGTGAAGTTCCTGGGTTCAACCCTCCATGGTGGGATGGCTTGCTAAGCTACTACTGTTTAGGTAACTTGCTCAGTCACATAGATCCATTAAACAGCTAAAAGATTCCCTTCTGTTTCCCTTATAAATTGGCTAAGTAAGATTTCTCTCAAAATTATGGCAAAACATGAATTTATGCATATAGTTTTAGTTGTTCTTTTACTTCTACATGGATTTATGCACATGGTTCCAGTTGTTCTTATACTTCTGTGCTAACTCCCCACGCATCACAGTACAATTTTTCATGGGTGATATTTCTGTCACAAAGACAACTTCAAAGTCTGAGATTGCAGAAATGTCTCAGTTGACAAGCCTCTGACTTGAGTTCAGTGATTGAAATGAACTCCAAGGTCAGCAAACCAAACCCCAAACATCCCTGGATGATAATATATTCAGTGTCTTACTGGTTATAATTCATAGATCACCTTTCAAAGTAGTATATCTTAATTAACCATTGTAAATTTGTACTTTTGAAATTTTAGACTCTTTGTCATCAGTTAATGGAGCCCGTGAGCTTAATATTTGAGTCCTGCTTTAATTTTTTTCAGTCCCAAGTGATGAATTGTCAGGACTTACAAGTCTATTTTACCTTATCAGATTAAAAATATTTACTTATGCATGTATTAATATGTTAAGAGAAATGAGGGCTCCAATTCTTAAAAACATGAACACTAGCCCCTTAAAGTATTTATTTCTATGTCTAGAGATG
>PVIC010001110.1:20000-98258 GCA_004025085.1 Thryonomys swinderianus
TTTCCTTGTTTCTATAAAGGACAGTACCTGTCCTGAAGTGTTGGCTCCGTGAAACTCCTGAAGTTAGCAAAGGATTAATGTTGAGTGTAAACCAGCAAATATATTTTTTCTTAAAGTCAGCCCCTACTCAGGTGAGATTTTAATGAACTTGACCAAATAAATTTGTTATGTTCTTTTTCTCTCTGCCTTTAGCAGTTTAAGTACAAAAGAATCCTAATTCCAGCTAAATAAAAATTGGAAAGCATTACTACTTAACTACAGTAGGACTTTTAAATGTGTTTCTTTTTTTATTTTACTTTGTTTTTTGTTTTTATTGAGAAAAATCATTGCAATTCTCTAATTATGCCGCAGTCTCTTCTCATTCAGGCACTACCTGGTCTGCAATAAGTATAGTTCTAGCCCTCAATTTTGATTTTTATAACTATTTGCATGTTCATTAAATAAGAATTTTAATAAGTGATTATTTGGTAAAATTCGACATAGCTAAAAATATGGCAATTCCAGAAAGATAAAATTATGGCAAATGAAATTGAAAACAAAAGTGGAGAAATTTCCCCTAATGGTAATGTAAGATCACATCAGCCGCTCTCGCCAGCATGTGCATGTGTTGAATCGTATAGAGAAACCTATAATTATTGTAATTGCTCTTTTTGCTTTATACTAACAAGCTTCAAACCATGTTTCAAACTAGTTGTTTTGAAATAGTTATTTGTCAAGTCATCAAATCTCAGAAAGTAAATGGTAATGAGCTCTCCAGGCTTATATTCTGACTGTTGGTCATATTACATGGCTTTTCAACCCCTTAAAGTTTAGAGATGAACATGAGTATTAATTATTTCTGATATCAAAGCCAAACAATAGTGAAACAACTTTGCGAGTCCTGCTTATGGTGAGAAAATAGGAGGATCGGAATATCAGAATCTCTCAGTTGGGAGGGCATTTTTACAAGAGAATGTTTTTATAGATATGTGGCAACCTCAGCACCTGAAATTTTTTTAAAGCTAAAAATTGAGGTATGAAGTGTTTCAGCTTTTGTTTTTCACTTAGCACATGAAGTGCTAACTTGAAGAGTGATATTTCAATACCAGCAACAATAACATTCAGTACATTTTAAAATCTGCCCCTTTTTTGAAAACCTCACAGTTGGGACAGCCACATATAAGTAACCACTGGTTTTTTTTAAGTTTTGAATAATGTATCAGCCATACACCTTGTATTATACTGTAAGATGTTATTTCATTACTTGTTATTTTCAGAGCCATGACTATAAATGAAAGTAGCCAGGATAAATGCCTTACAATTAAAAATAATTGTTTAGTTGCTCTTGTAGGGCAAAAATTTACTTAGGTCATAAACTAATACAATTCTTCAGTTCCTTGCTGATTCAAAAATTAAAGAAAAAAGAGAAACTTCCCTAGCATATTATAGTATTATTGATGCAAAAACATTTTAATTTACCCATTTTCAAATAACAATGGCAGTTTTTTTTCCTGTATTTGATTGCTTCAAAAAAAATTATGTTTTTTTTTTCTTTAGGTCTAAGCTGGTAAAAATTCACCAGACGCTTAAGCTTGATATTGTGGCTACATCTTGTTCCCTTGCCTCTGATTAAATTTCGCAAATCCCTGTGTGAGATTCACAGATGCCAGTTTGAACGTTTTTGTGAAGCTAATTTCTGAGGAAGAAAATGTAGATGAGTTACGTATGTCATTGATTTTTTTTAGTTCCTGATTTCTGGTAGATTTGAACCTTTTGAATATAGTTTTGGTCGTGCATAGGCACCCTCATAGGGGATGGCACTGTTTCAGGGAGAAGTAGGAGGAAAGACATTGAACAAGGAAAGGAGTGAGAGGAAAGTACTAATAGCTGGTGTGCTCTTTAAATACCTTTCCAACTGATCGACAGGAAATTGTGCTGAAGAATCATTTGTTTCCTGTTTCACTATAAATTTGGTATGCATTGCATTCTCTATTTGTCTTTTTTGTTGTTCTTGTTATTGCTTTGTTTTTCTTAACAATTGAAGCACTATCAGAGAGGCTTGGAGATGAGGGATGTGTTCTGTATAACTTATTTTTAAGTTTATTGTCATTTTGCTGTAGACATTGTTTTATTTTACTATTATGAATGTCATGTGTGTTTCCCAGCCTACTTGAAAGTTCTGTCACTGGTGTACTTCGTGCGCCACTGTCATTGCTTCCTGGGGATAGGTCATACACGTGCTCAGCTGCCTGCCATCAGAGGTACATTTAACAGAATAAAACAGAGGATCCACTACAGTTAGCTGTAGGTTTTAGATACGGTCTTGCCATTTCTGAAATTGTTCAAATTTACTTTTACTTTAAAAAGAAAATGCAATTGAGACATGTATCTGCTCTGTATAGCAAACCTAAGTCCATGTCCTGTACGTAAGAGAATTCTAGGACACACACACACACACGGAACCACACATTGCACTTTTTCTTCCCTTTCCTTTCAAGAAAAGCTTATTTTTTTCATAGTCAGAATAAACTAAAAGCTAATTTTAGATTCAAGTCTTCCTAAATCTTTATACATTTGATTAGATTGTATTTATTTATAATCCTTTATATTTCAATCATAATTCTAAAGCGTTGCAGGGCACAAATATATGTGATAAAATTGCCTATTATTTAAAAAGTGAGACTATCTGTATTCATAAGATATATTTATAATGCATTCAGAAAATCACCAGTGTCCTGAAAAGAAAAAAAAAAAAGAATTATCGGTATACCAGTGAAAATAAATGAACAGTGGACGAAACTGAGAAAGACTACATTTTGTAGGATAAAGTGATCTAATAAAAAAGTTATGCATGGAATTTCCAGGAAAACTTTCTACAGACCCAACATTTAAAAGAATTTTACATGTATTTGGTATGTTATGTCATTTTAGGTAACTGTGAGGGGATGATTATTATTATTCCTATTACACAAAGGTTTTCTTCCGTAGGACAGTTCTTGATATTGCAGTTACGTTTTGGCGACTGAAAATTGTTTGAGTGTTCTGCATTATGCCACCTAAACTTAAGTAGATCATCCCCCCCTTTCTAAATAACACTGAAGCTCCATGACTTGGTTTCCAGCGACAGCCTTCCGCTCTCAGATGTGTGTGTCACATCATGGCACGCTGCTGTAGTTGGATTTGAAATTTCAAGTTTCCATTTCTGACATTTTTGTCTTTACATTCCACATTGCTTTGATTCTTTCCCTCATTTTATTCAAATTATCCTTCATTTCTTAAAGAAATTTGGTCATCCTCACCAAGCATTTTATTCAGGATTGACTTACAGGGAACACCATAATTCTGGTATTTTATTGAGAAGAGAGTATTGCTTTAAATGAATTCTTTCCCCTCCCCCAGTTGGGATGAAGAGTGGCTTAAAACACCTGAGAAGTCAGAGGTGGGAGCAGTGTCGATGATGGTCTAACTTCAGACTCCACTGAAAACCTCCAGGACTTGGCCGCCTCCTCCAGGGCCCTAGTGCTCTGCTTTCTAGAGCCCAAATTACGCTCATCTTGAGAGAGGGCACATTGAGGTAATTGGGGGACCGAGTAAGGAGAGTTGAATTCCAGCTGCTTCCATTGTAGCTGACCTGAAAATGAATAGGGGATGTTAACGGTGGAAGCTAACATTTGACTTGGCTTTTTCACCTCCACAAACCTAAGGGTGAGAATTATAGAGTTCTGAATGACGACACCAATAATGATCCTGTTCAAGTGGGAATTGCTATGTTGGGAAAACTCTCACACCATTTTAAAAATAGTTGATGCATTTACCAACCACAGTCCTATTACTGTAGCCCAATAAAGTTTATCCACAGTATGGAAACACTCCTTGTTTTTATTGTCAGCCTGGTGAGTGTGTTGGATTCTCACCTCTTCGGTTACCATTTTAAAATGCTCATAACACAAGACATTTGGAAAGTACTGGAACCCTATCTCTAAGAAGGGAACAAAATATAGAAGTCTTCTAGACCCTTCCCCTCTAAAATGTGTGCTCTCCTTCTTTTAAGTAGAACAGTGCTGTATTACTCAATGGCTTTTCTAACAAATAAAACAAATTAAATTGATGTTACATGCATATTTAAACCCCATCCAGTTAAGTACTGACGTGATTAAAATAATCAAATGTATTACTTAAAAAATTAAAAAGGATAAATTCTGTACCCCATTATTTTATTGACTTTTAAATATAAATTGCAGAAATGTTTACATTCCTAATGGCATTATTAAGCTAAACTGGCAAATCAGAGGAAAAAAGTTGATTGGCCACCACATTATTATTTCTGCACCTGTTATTACCATTCAGAAGAGGAGGCTGAGCAGTCCCGGAGCAGGGTGGATGCTGTTTCTCTTTGGCTTCTTTTGTGTGACATGGGGGTTGGGATAAATGTTTAACAAGTGTAGTTTCACTTTGGAGTGCCTTTTTGCGTGCTGATGTGATTAAAAGACTACAGTGTTTTTCATGTAGCTTTGAAATTAATATGCAAATAGCAGGGGATGGTAAGACTTCCCTGTACCTGCTGCACTAAGCCTAAGTAGAGTTGGGGGAAGTCAGGTGTTTAGAAGTTGTGCAGTTATAGATATCGCTAAGTTGTCCTCTTTGTCCTGTGAACCTGTAAGGGAGAGTAAGTGATGGTGAAGTCCAACTGAAGACGTGGGATACAGGCACCTTATTTAGATTTTAATTTTCTAATTCTGTTTTGCCAGGAGGTTATGAGACTTTGAGAAAAATTTTTAAAAGATGAGTGTGTAACATTACCCATAATTTGGTTGAACATGAATATGTATTTCCCTTATTTCTTCCTTGTCCTAATCAGGCAGTGTCATTTTTCAAACATTTGAGCCCTGATCCTCTTTTAGCTTAGGTAGCAATAATTGTTTGTTAGTACAGTTCTAGAGTTTCTTGGATTTTCCTTATCCACAGTGCAGCTTACACAGACCAATTTAAACTTTGCGCAGCCAGTGGGATAAATATTACCCTGTTCTTTCCTTTGTAAAAAGGTCCTTTAAGAATGTTGTTTTATTCTTTAAAATATCTTGATGTTACACTTGGATAGAGATGAGGGGAAAGTATCTTTATTTCACCCCAAATACTGACTGATTAACATTGCAAAGAAGTGGATAAAATTCCATTGTTTCCTGGAAGATACTAGTTAGCACTATTCATGTGGGTTTAGACTTTGTCCTCTGTACTAGTTTAAATTCCTAGACTTCAATAACTCTTAATGTGTAGTCTGGATCCCACTTAATCTCATCCCGTCGTCATAGCAAAATGTTTGCATAAATGAATTCTCAATTTTGATATCAACTATTTAGCTTAGTCTTTCCAGGGGTTAATACTATTTCTGTAATTAAACATGTTCCACAGTTGCCATAGAAGTGTATCTTAAAAATGATGTTTCTCTCTGTTCTTTTAAGCCATCTGTTGGCTTGGTCAGCAAGGAAATGGGAGCTTGATTTTATTTTAAAGCAGATAAAGTCATTATTCTGCCATTGTATCAGACATTCAGTTTCAAAGGGAGTAAATGATAAAATTCCATCATATTTTCACTTTGTTACATTTGCAGCAGAAACTTGTGTGCTCAAAGTGGTTATTTTCAACTCATGACAGCTGTGATATTTAAAATGATCACAGCTGTTATGACTTAAAATTGATTTTTCTATTAACACCTGAGAAAAAGACCTGTGCCATATTAAAAACTTAAATAAGGTAACTGTAAAATTAGCTATGTTGATGTGAATCTGGTAATTCTGCTTTACAGAGGTTGCAGAATACAGCAAACCGGTTTCCTGGATTCACCCAGGGATTGAGCTAAAACTGTTAGAAATAGGCCTATTACTGTTAAATGCATTTGTCTTTTAGATTTACGGAATAGCAGATCCTCTTGGTCCAACTTTACACCGTCAGTTTTGCAAATAAAACCTTTTCGGATTCACTTAGTTAACCCTGAGAAAGTTGACTCCACGAATCATTAGAAGACCCTAACCTCCAGAAGCTGTGTTACCTCCCAGATATGACACTGACAAATGTAAAACCACACTAAATTGTTCCTTATGGAGGAAGTTTTGGTGTTATGGCTCTTTTCCTCCATCATTTTTGGATGATGAGAAAAGAAAAACAGATGAAAAAGAAGAAACAAATTATGCCTCAGTAGTTTAGGCTAGCACTTGTTTTTGCATTTTTTAATGTTCACAATTTCAGATCTATTTAACCTGTTTGGAAGTTAGATAATGATTCTTGGGTTCAGTTGGCCTGCTAGATGTTCATCTTCTCAGGATGATAAGCATTGGAATGTCGCATCTGTCAACAGATTACCTATTTAGTAATTAAGCCATCTAAAAAATGGAGGCGTATTCAGTTATTAAGGCATTGTCTTATTTGAAGTAGATAGTTCCGTGTGTAAGTCACAGCTGGCCAGATGTGGAATTATTTATGAGTAGTAATGCCGTCCCAGATGCATTGCCAATAGGGAGCTATGTAGGTTAAACTCTTTGGCTGGTCCTGGGCTTTTTACCTGTGTAACTCAATCAGAATTGAAAGCATGACAGGTTTTATGATGATAAATGTATGACTGGATCAGAGAAAGTACCGATGGATGGGTGGATAGATGGATGGCTTACATAACTAGACAGTAATAGATAATGCCAATTATTTATTGCTTAAACTTGTTTACTCATTAAAAGTTCATATACAATGTATTATTTTGATTACTAAATGCAGGTCAGAGTAGGTTAGTTGAAAATAATAGACGTTTTCTATTACATAATCAAAATTACTAGAGAGACATTTCCAAGGTTCCAGAGTGAACCTAGATGGCTTGTTTCAAAAATACAAGCCAGAACTGTTGAGCCCCCCTGTAAGCTCACCAGGTCAGATTATGTAAGGGCTCATGAATGTGAATGACTGTTTGCCTTAGTTAGCTAGAGGAAGACACTTCTAGAGATGGCCATTGTTTATATAAGGACTTAAGAAAATCAAAGTGGATATTTGTTGCTGACAGATCTGGTTACAAACATTTATCTTGTAGAACAGTGGTGCCCCCCAGGGGACATAAGGCAATATGTGGAAACAATTCTGATTGTCACAACTGTGAAGATGGGGAGGGGGTTATTACTGGCATGTGTTTCCTCGGGCCAGGGATGCTGCTTCATCTCCTAGGGTGCACAGGGCTGTCCCTCAGTACCGAGGTTAACAAGACCTGCTTAGAGATAGCTGGACCTTAGTAATTTATTCCTGTCACTTACACACTTCTTTTTTTAATCTTTTCATTCCATTGCATACACTTTTATTTTTGATGTATCACTCTTTAGTATTGTCCAGGTAATTGCATTTCCTATGTGAGGTTTTATTTGCAGTGTTGTAAATATAGTACATTACTTATGAACCAACTGGAATGACTTCAAGGCAGCTGTTAGAATGTGTTGAACCGGTAATGAACATTTCTTCATATCCTAAATATATCTTTATATTTTACCTTTTAAAATATTGTGAGTTCTATCAGTGTAACCATTGGTTTACCTGAATCTTCTTGAAAGAAATATAGTACCAATTTTTCTACTAGAAGTCATAAAGTGGAAAAAAAGAGGAATTGTCATAAAGTAATTATTAATTATATCTAATTATTGGGGCCTTTAAGGACGATGCATTATCATTAAATATATTGTCTATCAAAAAATTTAAATTTTAAGCCAACATTAAAAGCCCTGTTCTCAGCTTTCCCAATAATGCGGTTTCTTTCCCTGCTCAACTGGGTACCTCTCTTCCTGCCACTGCTGTGCTTCCTATCAATGCTGGATTATTCCTGACAGTGATTTGGAAAATGATTTTGAGACCTCGATTGCCTTCCCGCGCACCCTGTGGAGAGAGGCGGCAGGATCTGGTGGCAGAGTGCTACACCTGCCAACTTTGAGAACTCAGAAGCACACCTCACTTCTTAGATGCCAAGTTTTGGAGAGAGTTGCCAAGTCTGACAGTAACTGTGCCACTCTTCAATTTCCTCCCCAGGCTATACAAGGTTCTCAAAGGTTTGATCAGAGCAGAGATGGCAGCTGGGCACAGGAACAGCAGCTCTGATTTGAAATGTGTCTTTGGTGTGCAGATAAGCTTTGACTTACTGCTTAACCTATTAGCTGGTAGAATCCCACTTCCACCCCACAAGCATCCTCAGATACTGTACGCCACACGACCTGCTTCTCTGTCCAGCTTGGTGCTCACAGTTCTACTCAAATCCCATGATGCCTTTAGGTTTCCTTTATGCATCACACCTATCTATAGCCTGTTTTCCCTATGCTGGCATTTATTTTGGTCTATTTTTCACACTTATTGTACAGGGCTGTCTGTACTTTCTGTAAGCAACTGAGAAGAAAACATGTCTTTTTTTTCTGGGGCCATGCAAGTAATGAAGTTCACCATTTTTATGATAATTTCTTTTGAGTATTTCTGTTTCTGGGAGACAGTAATTTTTTAAGTTGTAAATTTACTTTAAAAGTTCTTTTAGGGGAGCATTGGTCTTATTTTGATCCTTCCTTTTTTTTTTAAAGCTGTTAGACTTATTTTTCTTATATGAAGCCCCAGGGTGATCATGTGAATAGTTTTAGAACAGTAACTTGCTTATCATTTTAAAAACAGTAAGCTTTTTATCATTTTGGAAGCTTATTTACGTGGTAACTATGTCAGATATTTTTATGGTTTTAAATGTTGTACCTTTTTGTGAGTTATAGCCAGAATGAAACTTGAGTAAATTTTGTACTGTAGTAATAGTTAATAGTAAATAGTAAAATAGTAAATAGTTAGTAAATAGTTAATAGTAAATAGTTAATAATCGGTAAGTTATTTTCAAGCCTCTGTTCTTCACAACTTTGTCTCACTTTGGAGGTTAGTGTTTCGTGCACGCGATAGATAGGCGCCCCAGGTGTTGTCCCATATCAGAGGCTGAGACTGCCCTGTCCGGAGAGTTGATCACTAGCCACTGGTCTGCCTTAGCATTTAAATGTCTGTTAATTAAAGAGAAATGAAATGTAAGACCTTCACTTCTTAGTTGCAGTAGCCACATTTCAAGTGCTTAGCATGTGTTTGGACAGCACATGTACAGAACCTTTGGTCAGGAAGTGAAGCACTGAGGGTTAAATAACTTGCTTAAAATCCTGTGGATCATGATAGCATTAGCGACTCCATATATTTCAATATGATATTTCTGTACTTTTCTTACATTTAAGTCAGCAGATAGCTAAGAACTGACATTTTAATGCTACTTTACACCATTTTATTGAGTGCTTATCTCATATGTATTTATCTCCTTTTTCTTTCAATCTGAAGCCTGAGTTAGACATATTTTTCCAAGGATATAGCTTTTTCCCCATGTGCACTTAAGAGGAATCCTGATCTCCTTTCTCTGAATTACAGTGGGATCGCCTAGGAGAAGGGCTGTGTCATGAGACATCTTTTGTACGTGCAGCTGAACGAATGAGCTGCCTCTGCCACACATGCCCACGTCTCTGTGGACGTCGCAGCCAGCCCCTCATGCAGGGGGCTCCCTGAAAGAAGCCCTTCTCCGAGTGTGGGGAGCTCCCACGTCTGCTTTGGCTCTTTACTAAAAAGTGGTATTTTATCGAGAATTAAACAGTATGTCTTCACAAAATCCAAATATTTCTCCATAATAAATAAAAATAGCTGCTCATTTTATCCTTAATCTTTATTTAATCCTGAACCTGACTTTGCATTGTTATAAACTTACATCACATCTCCCCAACAAGCTTAGAAGCATTTAGAGAACTTAGGCGAGACTCGAAATCAGCAATCCTCCTGCCTCTGCCTCCCGAGTGTTGATGTGAGCCATCATGCCCAACATTAGAGAGCAAACTTTTACCCTTCATTTTCTTTTCAAAGATTAGCAGAACAGTGTGCATGTAGAGAGTGTTCAGAGTGTATTTGTTGAATGAACCAGTGAGTATTAGAACTTCCTCATGTTACATTTCTCAAGGTTATTTCTATCCAAAGAACCGGTGGGATCCTACTTGTAGTTTTCTTAAATACATATGTACATAGTATCTTTTCATTTCCTGCACAGGAATAAGACTGAGAAATGTGTCTAGTTCATGTTGATGATGCCTAAGCCCATCGCATTCTAACCTGTGCCCTCAAAATTGTGTTGTTATTTTTAAAATAAATTAGGTGAGGTTTAATTCTAGAATATCATGAATCATTGAGAATGAGTCCATGTTTGCCTTGTACCTGTCTTACATGAATAGGTGACGATTTCAAAACTGTCCCATTCTTTCTGTGCATACACATTAGGCATTGGGAACCCTGGGCACCTATAGTGCCACACGCTGCTATGTGCTCTCTCCTTGGGTTTCTAATGGCACACTCAAGCCATCATTTCTCTCTGTAATAATTAGGGTGTTAAGAGGCATTTGTGCACTGTGCATTCTTCCAGCTTGTACCGTGTTTAGTTCCTGTTATGCAAATACTGCTTTAAACTTAGAAATGCCAATTTGCATTAATATTTTGGTTTCATATAGCTACCTATTGCATTTCACAAACAAGCGCATTTTAATGAGTACTGGCAGAATGATTTTTAAAAGGTTATTTATTAAATACTATTGTAGAATACGTAGTAGTTGGTTGCCAAAAGTTTATTAAACAGACTATAATGTGAGTTGAGGCCACAGGGATGCTCCTCTTTAAGGATACGCAGTCCTGTGGCATTCAGTATGGGACTATTCAGTGCTATTCTTACAGATATGGAAGGGGGGATTAATTAATATAGAATGGAAATCAGCATACCATTGACATGGGTTTATATTAAAATTTAAACATGTTTTACTTTTTGATATTATTCAAGACTATAGTATGCTAACCTGAGTTAATCTGAAGGACTTCAGTAGTAATGAATGCCAGGTTATAAAGTAGTGTATTCTTAAATCTTACATTTTATTATTAAATCTTGAAATGGCTCTTTCCTCTTTTATTATATTCCTCCTTCCTGAATTTTAAAATTCAAAATGCTGGGGCAAAATTTTTTTTGGTGGGCACTGTGTAAGAAAATAAAAAAATTGCAACTTGATTTTCAGAAATGAACTCTTTAAATTCATGGATTTTTGGTGCTGCTGCCGTGGTTGTCATAGCTTGTGGTTCCTAATTATAATGAGCTTTTTCGGTGGTGTTATTGCAGTTGTTCGCCCCCACCCAAACCCCCTTAACTCACTTTTCCCAGAAGGAGTGTTCCAAGCCTTTGAAAATTCTCATGATTTTGCAAATCCACTCTATTTTTGTCTAGAATACAGGAAAGTTAAAACTGGCTGGTAGGATGCCATGTTTTGAATCCAATTTTAAAGCAACCCTTTGCAACCCAGGGAGTACAGCTGACATCTTTGTATCTGTAATGAAGATAATTATACCTGCAAGGTGACATCACTAGTGAAGTAACAAATGCTCTTAAAAATCGAGTCTCTGGTCTTCTCTGAATTCTGTAGACTACTTTTGGCATTTAACACTAGACACCTCTTTCATGCCTGTCTTTTTAGAAGTTGCTTTCAGATGAATTTACTAAAGCTGACTGACACAGGGTTAAATTAATTCTTTTCTTTATTACTCAAAGTGATACAGACCTTTCTTGGACTAATGTAGCTTAATTAGTGGTCAATTAAAACTGAACATTGCTGAATTGAAGTTCTTTGATCAAACTCCCTGGCATGGGCTCTCTTTCTTTAACTAGCCACCATCTTGAATTCATTTGGAATCAGTAGTATAAACAAGTTTAAAACTGGTTCTTTTATAAGAAAGTCAGCAGGCTTGTATAGCTGTGGTTTCTTTTTTTACTTCTGTAGGCGGCAATTCAAAGGCATGCTAAATGAAAACAGTACTACACCCTCAAAAAATACATTTTTAAAAGTAACACTCAGTAGTCAGAACGCAGTCAGTACCCCTACTCATTTATTTTTGACAGAAAATAAATTTACCTATGAGTAATTAATAATCAATCTTCAGATTTCAATGGTTGCTTTTATTTTTGCCTAGAAGGCTAAGAGAAAACTCCCACCCTCCCTTAAGAAGTTCTCAGTGATCGTAAAGAGTGAAACAAGCACAAATCATCCTGGGTGAAGCTGGAAGTAGGGACTTGGACGTCACTGCAGAAATGGGCCCAGCTGACCCTACATTCTTCTTTGTTATTCCTAGGATACTGTGTCCTCTATGTGCCTTTGGGGTGGGAGTGAGACCGTTCTTAATTTACTTGTTGACTTCATCACTTATTTGAGAGATGGAGGGCATTATTATCACTTTGTAATGAGGCCTAATCATAGTATAGTCAACTTACAGATCAGTTGGTTAAAATGCTCAGTCTGTTTGCTAGAATTTGTGTGGCGCTACTGCCCCCCCACTCCGAAAAATAAAGGGAAGTGGCACATGAGAAAATGGGATGGAGGACATCACTGAGTAGCTGTGAGTAGACTGGCCTCTTCCCTTTTATCCAGTGACCTGTCTTAATATTTAACGTGTATATGCTGTTCTTGTCTAAACATAAATTTATACCATTCAGCAATCCCAGGTTTTGAAAGCTTAACAACCTCAAAATACTATAGCTGGCACTCAGTTAGTGCTGTGTATTTTAAAGTATTAATTAAAACTGACACTTTTGTGCTGGAAATAAAAGTAATAGATTAGGTTTAAATAGATAATTTGCTTAGTCTGTAAGTGGCTTCTTGTGATTTCTGAAATATTCAGAGAAAGAGCAGCAGGGAATTTTGGAAGTGACCATGTCATGTTTTCCTACCTACAAAGCAACAAGATTTTCATTACTTATATCTAAAATTTATAGTTCTAAATGATAATTAAAATTAAAAATTTCATCCCTTGACAGAAAGAGAAATTGTTTATAGTCAGTGTGCCTTTCAGCATTCTATCTTGCCTTCTCCCTAAAGGGCTGATTAGGGAGAATAATTGGGGATGATAGCGGGAGGAAGAGGACAATTCCATTTAATTAAAGATAATTTATTTTACTTTAAATTGGTGATGTCCCACATGAATAAGAGTAGATTTAGCAGATAGATTTATTAATGGGTACTGACATCTGAGTTGACAGAAAAAGCAAACATTTTCTTTCTTCGTTGTTTTTATTGCGTCCCAGCACCTGAAATTGCCGTCACCGCACTTCCTTTGCTGCTTGACAGAGCTGTAGACTTTTCTACCAAATATGCAATTACTGTTTTATCACTGAAACCAACTCGATCCCCCTTGAGTTAAAAACCAGGCCAGGAACTTGAACTGCTTCTGGGGCTCTCTGGAGTGACACTAGAAATGCTCTTTGCAGTGACATTTTCTAGACTGATTCTTCCTCTCGATAGTCGTGGATTTGTGGGTGGATTCAGCGTTTTGAATAAGGACCATAGATTTCCTTCCATCCCGGACAAGGGGTCTGTGTGAATATCTCTGTAAGAAAGTCAGAACTGTATGTCATAGATAATGAAGAATACCACAGAAATACCCTTTGAATGACCTAGATTTATTCCTGACCAGGAAATGAAGGCCCTTCTGCACTTGTTTTTATTGTTGTCTCATCCAATTGTAAACAGATTATGGAAGTGGAGGGAAGTTTTTGTAAAGTTAGAAAGTAAATTCAAAAAGTGCATGAAATTGTTTTCATATAGTCTCAGTCTGCAGTGGGTTTTTAAATAGCATAATGTATAGCAAAATGTATAATTCCATAATTATATAATTAGAAGAAACTTTGTATTTCTGATAAACTTGTACTGTTTTTCCAAGTTCTATCCATTTTCCACTGCATTAGGGTTATACTTACTTCACATCAAATTCCTATGCTCTTCATTTTTTTTCTCTTTCTCATTCATTTCTGTATACCTCTCTAAAGTATTTTTTATCATACTATGGTTTGTTCCACTGAATTAAATCCAGACCCTCTGGGCACCTCTTCTTCTTTAGGCCTCTTCTTTGCCCCACAGGTTCAAACCTGAAGTTCGACCTAATATCTGTCTTACTTCTTTTCCATTGTTTTTCCTTGTCTCTTCAGATGTCAGTGGTATGTCTCTCTGGCTTATTTTAAAAATTAGCCCAGATAGCTTGTGTTTACACAGTGAAGAGGGAAATGAATTTATTTTTCTTTTCTGGGGTAGAGATCATGGTAAAGTTTTTGTTTTATTTTAAACCAGATGGTTTTATTTTATCCTTGTTCTGCCATTTCACTATTCTCAATTAATGTTAGATCAGTGATGATGTTTTTCAAGGATTAATTTTTATTAAATCTTGATTTTTCATGTTGTGTTAACCTTCGCCACAGCCAAAGCATCTTATACTTTTTATCTGTCCATTTAACTTGTTCGTTTCAATAACCTGGTCTCTCAGGCCCTTTCTTTATCCTCGATTTCCTGCCACATTTATCCAACTCTTTTTTATTATTATTATTGTTCTGTTATCCTCACTTCACCTTCTTTTTTCTTCTGTAATTATTGAATCCATGATATTTTCCCAAAAACTCTGTCAACAGAATTCACTGGAAAAGAGGAAATTTGCAAGTAATCATTGTTGAATGTTGCAGAAGCCTACTTTAAATTCTCCAAACACCCCCCCACCCCATCCCCACTATGCAGTCATGATTCTGAATAGCAGGGACATAGGGGCAGGCATTGAAATAGACTAAAATTGATTCTTAATTGGAACTGAAAATCCTATATAAATTTGCAAGAAAGAAAGCCACCTTAGCTTTATAGCAGGATTATAGCGCTGGCCAGTAGCCTAGGCCAGGGGTGTGTGTGTGTGTGTGTGTGTGTGTGTGTGTGTGTGTGTGTGTTCCCCTAAGAGCAGGATTGGAGGAGGAGAGTGATCTAAAGCCAGCCACCCTGTTTCAGTGAATCTCACATGGCTCTTGCTGAGCTATCTTGGGTGCAAATAAAGACACTTCCTATAGTTCATTGGCACTGAGTCTTCTTTTCTCTCCCACTTTGAAGTTATTTTCTTTCTTTCCTGTCTGATTATTTCTACTGCTATTTTCATTACCATTTCTATATACCTTCACCTCTTTTGTCTTTTTCTGTGTTTTTGTTTTATGCTTATATTTAAGAGTTGCATTCAGTTGGAAGATACTCCTCCCTACAGCAAAAATCTGGACAGGATGCTTTTGTCAGCTCGGTTCTTCTTAGTAGCTTCTGCATCCTCAGGAAAATATCAGAAGTTCTGAGAAATAAATACATAAAAGGATAACTGCAGTATCCCAATCTGGAAACACTACCATGTTGGTTCTGTAAAAAAACAATTTGTTAGTTCTGTAAAAAAGGATTCAGGGAGAGAAGCCTCCTCTAATCCCAGGAGGTAACAGGAACTGGGAGTGGCGGGGTTGGGGGGAGGCGGCACTGCTAAACATGGTCCAGATGCAGCTGGAGCCAGGGGGACGCCGCACGCTTGGTCACTTGGGTAGCTGGGCCGTCCCACCTCCCCTCCTGCGTGCCCTCCTCCCGTCCTCTCCTAGGCCCTCCCACCCCCAGGCCAGCCACAGGCCTTGGAGCAGACATCTGTGGGTCTGAGTTGCATATATCCAGCATGAAGTCGTCTTTCTCCCTCCCATTATGAATTCTGGGCTGTGGTCCTGCTTGCTCCTTGTCTGTCAGATTACAGTTCTGATGCTGTCAGCCATGTCTGACCAATCAGCAAACAACACCACAGGATGAGATTTAAACAATGCAGATGCTCAGATACAGGGTTTTGTTGCCTGGACCAGGAAGGGAGAGCAGAGGTAAGGTCAGAGTCTCCCCAAAGTGGTCTAGCCCCAGGCTGCCTGGCTTGACACCTATCCAGCTGCCCCGTGCTGCTTTGACTTGCTGTTGCCACCTGCTTTGTCCTACCTCTTTCTCCCCTGCCACTCACCAGAGCTTTCGTTTTAATTCGCTGCCCTTCTGGTTGTACTCCCTTCACTTCTTCATCTCCTTCTCTTGGCTTGGGACTGACTGTCATCCTGAATGCTCCTGGATTGCCTTAGGCTCTGGGTCCTTAGAAAGCGCCACCTTTTGGGATGATGTGCAGCCACACTGACAGGAAGGCAGGACTGCTCAGGGTGTGGGCAAACAGGGCTTAAGAGGCCCTGTTCCTTTTTCCATTTCAGGACTGCAGTGGAGTTTATCAGTAGGTTACGTGAGCCATGCATGGTTTTCTTTCTTACCATCTAGTTGTATTGAATTGTAAATTGAGCTTAAATCATCTTTTCTTGGAAAAAAAGTTTACATAGAGAAGATATAAATAGAGAGGACCTAAATAAGGCTGAATTAGCCTGTCCTTGACAACGAGGGGGAGGAAGAGGAAAACTCGTATCTTCCACCCTTTCTAGAGTTTCCCGTGTTAGCTCACTAGACTTCTGCTGGCAGAAGAACAATGTGACCGCCATCCTCCTGCTTTAAGTATTGCTTTGGTCCTTTTATAACTTCAAGTGTTTACAGGGTTCTGTATGCCATGGTCCCATCTGGAAAATATTTAAACTTCATAAGATCTATAAGACTGAAATATCACATATAATGGGAGAGTCAGAAGGAAGAACAATTAGACACGTTGCGTGTGTTTAGAGTGAGGCGGTTGTTTGTTCAGAAGCGGCCGCTGGAGGAATTGGAACAAATAGCTGTGTGTGGTGAATGGTTTGGTCCAGAGCTGTACATTTCACCACAGAATGAGCCTTGGTTTGTAAAACTGACATTCTGTTGTGACTTCCAAATCCAAACAAATCTCTGCAAATTTCTGCCCGATCGAGTTAATAGGAAAATATATACATGCAGAGGCGAGAGCCATACGCTACTTGTAGTTCTGTCAGTGCTGGTGGAAATAAGAGACGGATTTTACCTACTGTATATTACATTCAGCCAGCAACTGCCTGGACCTCCAGCTCAGTGGGTTTGCTTGAATATTTTTCTTTCAGTTGTTCTTGAGTGTTTTTTTTTTTTCTTCTTCTTCTTCCTTTCTCCTTCTGTGAGAACAATGGGATGCAGAAAGAGCCTCCAAGGAGAGCAGCAGACACAGGATTGGGGTCACTTTTCTTCTAATTGCCTTATAATTGGGGAGTGGTTTCCACTTTCCCACTATCTCACTGGCAGGAGGAGAGAGAGACAGATGTGGCTTAGCAGGAATGAGCTTTCTGCAGGCCGGATGTGCCGCGGGACCAGGGGGGTCATTCCTTGCCCCAAGCCTGTGATCTGCTTCACACCTGTGCTCGCTTCCCCCACGACCGATGACCTTGTGTTAACCTGGAGCACCCTTTTCGCCTGGGCCTGGTCTGCGGGCCAAGCTCTTGGCCAGTGGGCCCTCCTTTGCGTCTGATTTACAGGTGGTTACTGGGGCCGAATACACTTGTTTTTCATGGTGCACAGTGCACTTAGCAGCCCGGCAAGACCTGCAATTTCATCCCTCTCAAGGGGCCAAGAAGGGGGTGGGATGGTGGGGGTACGCGAGAGAGGTTGCTGTTGCATGTGCTTTTCTATTTTGTGGCTCATATGGTATCAATTACCATTTGATGGCAACGCCAGGCCTGAGGCCCTTTGCATGTTTGTCCTGTGAGAAAGATCTGGAAGAACCGACATATGGTTTTGATTGCAGCAATTGCAGGTTGATAGAATGAGCACAGGGGTGAGGTGGGTGGGTTTTCCTTCCGGCCCTTTCCACTCTGGGTTGCTAATGTGCTTCGCTTATGGAACTGGTCTTTTCATCATCCCACCCCTCCCCGCCCCAGCCCGGCTCCGTACCACTCTGCATTCCCTGCGCCTGCCTCCCATGTATGGCCAAATCACCACCAGAAACATGTGGCCCACATTAAGGACCATCAATTAAAACAAACAAAAAAAATTGTCCACTTTTCTGTTAAAATCTCAGGTCAGTCCGTCAAGATGATCAGGGATATACTGAAGTTAAAAAACAAATGGGGGTGGGGGGTTAGTTCCCGTACAAGTTTGGGACATGTTTTAAAATTGCTATTAGTTTGGGTTGTTACACATTGAAATGATGCTGAAAAATAGTACAGATAGAGATTGACACGTGTGTGTGTGTGTGTTTAATTTAAAATGACACCACTAAGAATTTGAGCATATGCTTCATGGGGCAGGAAGATGACATGTAGGGGATCTTTGAGGTTCTATCTTCCACACATCTCTGCCCATGAGATGGAAACACAAATGCAGAATGCATTTCTCCATGAGCATTTAAGTGCAGAGGAGAGATGCAGAGACCCATCTCCCATGCACAGTGCGACAGTGGGGGGTACCCAGGAAGCCTGTTCATTACTCCTGCTCAGCGGGGATTGCATCTGTGATATGCTGAGGGAAGCCCTCGTGTGGGGGAATGGAGAGGCACAGAGGAGAAGAGAACATTAGACACATTTAATGTTACCCAGGAACATTTTTTATCTCAAAGTAACATTTTTCTATAATGCTTTCAAATTCACATGTCTTATAATCTGTTCTACAGATGGCCAGCCCATGACATTGTAACTTTTTAAAATTTCAACTATTGCATTTCAGAATCCTCCTCTACTCACAATTAGAAATTCATAGAATTTGAAAAGATAATGCAGTGTCTTGTAAGTAAATGTTGCCTTTAACATCTTTTTCCTTTGAAATTGAAAACCAGCAAACTAGGACCAAAAAAAGAGGTAAAAACACATTCCCAAAAAGTTTCTTTCAAAAATAAGAGTAAATATGTGTGCCACAGGCCAGTTATCGAAAGATGAAGTACTTGACGTATTTCTTCTTTATATTGATTTCCAAAATGGAACTGAACTTTATCAAAAAACAGTAAAAACTAAAAACTCCAATAAGAAGATGCCTGTACATTAGGCTCTGGAATAAAACGATCATATTTTTAGCATGGTTACTGATTGTCCCTTAGAATATTTGCCTAAAGCTGCTGCTTTTCTTTATATAAGCTTCCTCCTTATATAGATCACTGTGTTAAATGATTGTCTTTTAAAATGTAGTTAATACATAGGGCTTTTCTAGTTTATAATCTTTATATAATTTATTAAATGTCCTCCACGTTATACTTGAATTCAGAGCAACCAGCTATTAATTGATTTGCTCTGGTCACAAGTTTTAATAGTGGTTATTTATGTATTTGACTGTTTAGTCTATATACATAACCTTAAATCATCATGCAGTTGGATAGCTGGAGACTTACTGTTATCTGTATGCTGTGCATACCGATACCAGCTGCTTCTGGAAGAAAAGTAATTTAGGTTTTCTTTTTTTTTTTTTTTTAACGTACTGTTTTCCTGAAATGTATAGTATTGGTGGCTCATTGCAAGCCGCCCCCCCCCCAAAGTATATGGTTTCTGAGCCAGTTTTGGAGCATGTGGGGTCACTTAAGGGCAGCTGTGTTGGAGAGATATTTGTTTTGAGAAATCTTTTTGAGATTCCTCAGCCCTAAAACCATTCTGGATTTGAAATGGGAAAATGGAAAAGAGTTCTAAGGGAAGAGATCATCTTAATCTTGAAACGCAGCGTAGGTAGAAATCCTGCAGAGGGCTCCGATTTACCACGTTCTTCATCCCCTCCCCACCCAGAACTCAAAGAAGCTGAGGAAAATGGGGCACAACCTTAATTTTGGTTTCAGATTAAAATTTAGGAGAGTATACAGAGGTGGTGAAGTATTTTGTGTATAACATCTTTAAAAAAAAAACTATAGACTGCTGTTGAAATATGATTCAACCTACAAAAATACTACTCTATTCCATGTATCTTTTGTGATAATCATATTTATGGAGCCATCCATGATATCAAAAAGATGAAGAATTCTTCCCTATGTGATGGGTATATATTGTCTTTATCCTTATTAAAGAGAATATCTATTTAGAAAGAAAACCATCCTTGTCAGGTATCTGAATATAGGGATCCTCAAATTCATTTAGTCCTTGGAAGTCCAAAAAAATTGTTAGTGGGCATTTTCTTCCATTTTGTAGCTATTCACAAATAGAGAACTGTTTATCAAATTTTACTATGGATGTTTAAAGAATATATGCAAAGAATCAGACCACAGTTGAGTCAGAGTACCTTTTATAAATTGAGGAGATGTGCCTGCAAAATGCCCGAGGGAATGAAAACTTAACTTTTCCTAAGTCTCTCTTAGAGAGACACCGAGTTCTCTCTCTTGAAGGCAAGGGAAGTTACAGAATGAGTTCACTTAGTCTTTGAAGGGCTCACTGCTGCTTCAGCCTCTGTCCTTGTGATCCAGACAGTGCAGATGCATACTTTCACGTCCATGAGGAAGACATTACAAGGGCAATGTCAGTTACGAGCAGGAGAACACAAAGGCTGCCAACATTAGAATTGTACTCAGATTTTACGCACTCTACCTTCTGAACAAAAGTTGAACCTTGGAGGAAAAAATATTGGGGATCCTGATGAGCTTTTTTCTCTCTTTTTTACTATTTGCAAATCATGGCTTCCTGATCCTAAGGGGAGGAAAAAAAACCTCAAAGGGAAGTCTCAACAGCCTTCCTGGACATCAAATAGCTAGTACAAAACAACATTCTGATGACTTGCATGTAAATAAATCAGAAACATATGAATTAAACTTCTCTCAAAGTACATATGGGTTGAAAAGTAGAGAGAAGTGCTGAGAAAATGTGTTTTGGGTTTCGCTGAGCCCATGACATTTGAAAAATAGTATGACACATTGAACAAACACACAGCATGGCTTGGCTTACCCATTCCTAATATTAGCCTCCCAGTTCAATGGCAAATCAGTTTACCATGTGCCCCAATGCGAGCCACCTTTGGTGTGCTCTCCCGTGCTTAATTACTTACAGTTTAAAAATTTTTAAAGTTTAAATTTTTTTCTATTAGTTCAAAAATAACATTCCATTTCAAAAAAAAATGCAAATATAGCATTTTGTCACCCACTTGTTTCATGCCAGACTACTACAGAAAATGCAATAGATCCATTCACCTTAGGGACAGTCGTTCTGATCTGTCCCTGCTTGGAACAGAAGAGCATGGTTACTGAAAAACTGGCCACAGAACCAATCCTGTTGATGAGACTGAAAGCAGGTAAAACTGATGAAGAGGAATGACACCCTCACTGGGCCGTACAGCACCCAGTTCAGACTGTGGCCAGGGAGCCTCTGCTCACCTTGACTCCCAAGCTCTGAGGAATGACAAGCAGTGGAAGCTCTTCTCTCTCCAGCACTGGACACAGGAGAAGCTGACATTAGGGATGCTAAATTCGAGGACAGTTGGAGAGTTAGTTCTTTGAGCCCTCATATATCTCCTTGCTATCTTGCTCCTCAGCATCTGGCTTTAAGTACAGGAGCAGAACGCAGAGAATTTAGGGAACAAAAATAGTCAGAGCTTCAGGCTTCCTCCTCTGATGGTAAGTCACTGACATGCACTTGGATGGAATTCTGTATCATGCTCTTTGGAGTAGCGCTGCTGCCTGAGATTATCCGTCTGAAGTTACAGAGAGGCCATGGATTTCATCTTTCCTATTTAGGGAAAAGTTATTTTGGTTGCTTACAAAAACACTTGTAATATACTTTGCCTAAGTCCTTCACCTCAGCGGTGGAAGGGGCTGGGTGGGTAGTTAAGTAATTCAGCCCAATACCTTGCGAATGCCTCCTGCACACCGGTGCTAGATGACAACTGAAAAAGGCGCATGGGACTCGCCCAAGTGAACCCACAAGACAGCAATGGCGCTTGATAACGTGTTGATCCAGGGAACTCGGGCCGTTAAGTGTGGACAGATGAAGGGCACCTGTCCTCTGCTTTCAATAAGGGGGGTCTAAGAATGAGTAGGAATTAGCCGGCAGCATGAAGGAGGAATGACTGGAAACCGAGAGAACGTGGCTCATCGGATGATCTAAAAGTGATTCAGGATGTCTGCAGAGAGTGACGCAAAGGGATGACAGTCAATGATGAGCCTGAAAGATAAGCCGTGGCCAGATCCCAAAGTGCCGCATGTGCCCTATTAAGGAGTTTAGATTTTATCAGGGATGTGATGAGGAGCTCTGCACGTGGGTATGCGCAGCAGGTAATTGAATTTGAATGTCCAGAGGGATAGGAAAACTGGGAAGACTTAGAGCCACAGGAGCCAAGGAAAGAAGAACTGATGAGAAGGAGCCCAGTGCCAGCAGTGTCAGGTGCTGCTGAGAGACACGAGTGGTATTTGGCTATAGAGTTCAGTGTCTTGGGCAGTTTTGTTAGAGGATGTGGAAGAGGCAAGAAGTAAGAGAATCTGCCTCATGAAGTAATCTTCCATCATCATCATCATCACTGGAACATGAGCAGACCAGACAGAATGGTGGGAAGAATGAGAAGTGTGGCCCTAGAGCACTGCAGTAGATTTGGAGAAACAGATCATACCTGCAGAACAAGATAGCAGTGCAAGGCAGCACACACGAAAGGCAAAGTGAGTGGAGTAGGCCAACCCAGTGGAATGGGACCCCATAGATCCTAAAGGCATGACAGCATTTGCTGGGCAGAGGGAAAGGAAAAGGGAGCTTTTCTTTCAAATGGTGAGTAAAACCTGAGGTATATGCCCAGCCTTGTGTCCCTTGACACTACAGCCTGTTTAAAAGTCCCATCAAATGGAAATCAGAGGAAACACCATCACATGTGATAAGTCATCTTAACTTGTTTAAGTTTTGGAATGGGGAGATCTTACATCAGTTTTTTGTAGTTTCATGCAGTCTTTCATTTAAAAATCTGTCTGGGGAAACTGAGGTACATATTAGAACAAATATAACCAACTCAGAGATGTCTGTAAGTTCTACATAAATGAGCTCTTTTAGACATTTTGCACAGCAAGTACTGGACAACGCAGAACTGGAGTATAGTCTCTTTCCCATCTGTGTTATCTCTGTATGACACCATTCCAGTGTAAGGCCAGAAGTTCACCTCCATAGGCAACGCCCTAAGGAAGCCAGCCATTCATGATTCCAAGAACAATAGTTTTCTGTAGCGGTGCAAGATGCACATCTGAACAGCTCTTCAGAACTAGAAATTTACTGCATAAGCCTAGTAAGGTTATGAAAAGACTGATTCTGTTTTACCTCGGTTGTTGCTCTTGTTTTTTAAGAAAGTTGTCATTGGCTGCTTACTGTGGGAAAGCCTTTGTGTTAGACATGCGATGAGCCGTGGTCTCTACCTCTGATGGGCCTGTTGTATTCTGAGGGGCATAAGGTCATACCATTCACAATATATACTCATTGCTAAAATATAGTGGTCAAAACAGTTAGAAGATAAAATTGTCTGTCCTCCCTCCTGCTGGAACACCATCTCCTTAACAGACGGGCCCCTGCTTTTTTCTCAGGGACAACACATAAGTTATAAGCATGTTTCTATTTTGTTTTTTAAAAAACTGAGGTGATATGTAGAAAACATAAGATTAACCATTATGAAGCCAACAGTCCAGAAGTGTTTGATATTTTGAGGCAGGTACTAGATACATTGATCCACGTCCCTGGCCAATGTTTGGTATTTTGACAAACCATCTGATGTCTAGTTCAAAACCATTTTCATCACCCCTGAGGGCAACACCTTACTCATTAAATATTCTTTTCTGTCTTTGAGCTGCTAAATTCTATAAAACTTTATCTGTATACAAATATACATACAGAATCCATGTATGTGCACATGCACACACACACATATATATATACACAAAGAAGTCAGTCCATCCATCTGTGAACTAAAAATGTCCAGAGGACCTGTTTTCTAATTATATAAATTACTTTATTAATAATGCTTTATTTTAATGAATATCTCCATGGGAGGAAAAAAGGAAACATCTCGTTTCTTTTAACTGGTCTGCATATTTCACCAAATTCTTACCAGATATTAATTCATCATGTCTGAAAAAGAGATCAGTTCTTAAGCTTTTATTATATAAAACTATTGTGTTCCTCATCTTAGAAAAACATTTTCTTATTAATTTCTTCAATATTGAAAATTTTAATAGGCTTGCCTTATTTAAGCAGTTGTTTGGATTTAACACTTTATTTTGAAAATTCAAAGTTTCTGAATAGACTAGTTATCAAAGATTCTATTTCTTGGAAAGAAATCAAAGAGGCATTCTTACTGTAATTGTTATTGTTAACAAAAATAATATTTTTTACACTCATACCTTCTTATTCTTGAGAATACTTAAGGTAGCTAAATGTGAGTCTTATACTATGTGCCTTTCAAATAAAAGCATTAGATTAAATTAAAAACCTAAAATTCAAATATCAGAGAAAGCCAACTTATTATACTTTGTATGCCTGCAGATGTAAATTAATTACTGTTGACCACTTATTTTTCTATTGCTTAATCTCATTTCAGGAATATTATTGCCCTTTAAATTAACCCCATACCTCTTTAAGAAAATTTTTTGAATAACCTATTTCTTTGCTTTTCTTTCATGCATTAATTTCGTAGAAAATATTAGTCACTTTCATATACTGTTAGCTTAATGTACATCTTAAATCTCTCAAATTTTGCTTTTTTTTTTTTTTTTTTTTTAAGGAAATGTGCCATAGTAATTGGCCTTGGGCTCACTGCAAACTCCACTTTGAGTCTGATCCAGGAAACATTACTGTTTGATTTTACCTAAAAGGTTGCCCTGGACATGAGGGAAAATACTGGGCACTCGAATAGGTAACAGATAGTGAGGCAGCTGATTGGACATAGATGCTGAAATTTGCATACTTTTTTCCCGCATTTCAATCTGTGCCACAGAGTCATACATTTGGTAATTATTTCATGCTTTTGTTTTCAGTTGAAAGTAGTTAGGGCCATATGTTTTGACAGAAAAAAGATAATTCATACTTTTTTCAGCTTTGTGAAAGGGAAGATGGGGCAATAATTTTTCAGTGTACCATGGCAGGAATTCCTGTTCAGAGCTTTACCAGATTGGAAACTCACTGTTCATAACAACTCTCTTGGTAAGCAGAAGACGAAAGCATCTGTTTAAAGCACCCAGATTAAAGTTTGTTACTTCAAAGCATAACATAGGGTTCAGTTCTAACTAACTTAGCATTAGTATTGCTAATGGGAAAAGTAGCCTTCCAGATTACTTAGCACTTCAGAGATTTAGATGGATATTCTGGAGTCAGACGCGCTACCGTTGTGCCACGAGGTCCTTAGATGGATATTCTGACCAGAGCTAAACTGCTGACCTAAGGTTTGGAGTGAAAAGACCCAGGATGCCATCCCACTTCTACAAGTCAGGACAACCAAAGCCCTGGGACACCTGGAAAGGGGAGGCACCCACCCTTCTCCCAGCTAATGGAGCCTGATGTGTGAGGACAGCTGGCCAGCCACTTGGGTGGATAATCCATCTCAAACTACTATTTTGAAAGATGTTTTTATTATTTAGATATTTTATAAGGATGAGCCATAGAATTTTGTTGAATTTCTTTTTATGCCACAAGTTCAAGGTCAAAGACTGCCTCTAAAGATACATCCTCTCTCGTGATGGGTTTCTTTGAGTACTCTTGCCTTTTTAGCGTCACTTACACTCTCAGTCTCTCTGTCTTTTCTTTCTCTCCAGCAAATTGTGACTTTTGCTTGTGTCTTATATGACTTCCTCACCAATCTTAATGCGACCTGGGGACAAAGGGTTGCTGCAGTATGTCACTCTGACCAAGCCACGCACATACAGTATGGGACATTCTTGGAATTAGAGGAACAGGGATAGCTTATCTAAAACTGTGTGAGTCAAACTGTAAAGTAATTAGCATTTTTCTTCTGTACTACTTCCCTTATTGTTACACTGTCTCGGTCCCCTCATACTTTTTTTTTTTTTCTCATTTTGTGCTCATTCTTTCTAAAAGTCAATTCTTAGGAGAGGATCTAAGACCTCATCCCTTTGAGGTGTGATAACTGCCAGCAAAGTAGCAGCACTTCCTAAAGCTGGGGGTGACTGGAGATGTGTTGAAAAGTGGCTTTGTGAGCCTGGGAAATTTTCCAGGGATGCAGCCCTTCTATCCCTTCTGTTAAGTTTCTGGACTGAAATCTGCAGCAGTGAAATTAATTTGTTTACTTAATGGCACCCAAACTTATTTGAGCTTACATCTCTTTTAAAAGGGTACATCTAGCTACTGTCACACCGTAAGGGATGTTAGCTCTAGGCTTTGGGCAGTGACCCCTGGACTAGGGTTCAGGAAAGATCGGAAGATGATTTAGGACCCTCACAGGTACTTACCTCCACCTGTGATGGAAAACTCAGCCACAGACAGACCAAAAAGTGAAATGCACTAAAATCCATTTTAGCAGAACCAACAAACACCTTTTTTCCATATTGTTATAATGTTATTGTTGCTCTGCTGAGTCTCTGCTGTGTGGAGTGTTTGTCCTTGATTCACGCATGCAGGCACTTGGTAACTATTTGAACTTACTCTGTGATAGTCATAGTGCTCACGCATGCGTGTGCGCACGCGCGCACACACACACACACACACACACACACAATCACCTATGCATGTTTTTCTAAAAAAAATGTTTAACCTTATTGTTTCATGGCCAGGTCAGGGTATATAAGAAACAACAATAAGCAACACTGAAATAAGGCTAAAGTTAATTCATCATTATTGTGGATTATTGAAATTGTTTTCATCAGGAAGACTTGCTGCCCTTAATTGAATAAACAGTGTCTTCGGAGGTCACAGAACTACTTACTGGCAGATAGCACCAACACCATTTCGATATTTTCACACCTTTTAATGAAACAGTGGCTGTCTTAAAAAAAAAAAAGTAGACAATTGGGTGCAGGAGATGAAAGATGTGTTGCCATGTGAGATGATGTCTTCGATGCACTTGACAGTAATGAATTTGATCTAAGTGCAAGTAGAGAGTGAGACAATTCTGTCATAGATTTTTAAGAGATAACCAGAGTAATGCTAATGAACAGAAATAACACATTAGGGTTTTCTTAAGATTACCTTTAATTTCTGATGAGCATTCAACAAATAAAAGTTGGGAAAACAACTTCGTTAGGTGTTTAGAACATGTTAAGGAGTTGTGATAGGCTTACCATCCACAGTTTTTTATCTGTGCCAAACCCGAGCCTGAGGCTGGAGCCAACTCCCAGGGGAATCGGTAACCGAAGGATTGGAACCCGGAAGAGGTCAGGTTTCACCTGAACCAAATTTTATGCAATTAAGTGTTTCAAGAGCTCTTCAGCCAGGTGTAACTTAATCATTTTAAGGCACTTTCAGGCATGGCCAGGGTACTCGTGATGTTGGCAGTGGGCATTCCTGTGATATACCACATTGAATGTAATAGCAAACATACAGCAGCTGTTCACTTAGAGCCAAGAGCAAGTGAAATGCAGGTGTAAAAATAAAAAGAAGTATTTGGAGCCAAAGGCTGGTGCAGAGACGTGAGATTATATTCACATTTCACTGTAGCACTTCAGGTGGTGCAGTGGTTTTTTAGCAGGTTAATGTCTTGGTGTTTGGTGTGGGGTCTGGTTTTACCACCAAGCTCTGTGTAACACGGAGCGATTACTTATTCTCTCTGTCTGTCGTGCTGCTGATCCCTGTGTTCATACCTGTTCACTTGTTAGTACGGCTTCCTGTCTGGAAGACACATGAATGGCCCTTCTCATGGCAGTACTCAGGAACTCCCTCTGTGCTCCTCTGACCATGAGCATCTTGTGTTCTCCTTGGAGAATACAGGATTCTCTTTTTTGTTCCCTGGGTTGCTACTCACTGCATGGTCTAGGGGACCTGGGTCTCTGTAGAAGTCCACACACCAGGAGCCTGGAGACTGCTGTGGTGGTTAACCGCTCAGACTCCAAAACAGTGCTTGCTGATTCGGAATCTCCATTTAGTTGTGTGGCTGTGAGCACTTATATTACTAACCTCTCTGGGTCTCCGATTCCTTAACTGTAAAAAGGGGATGATAATGGAACAGTTAGCTAGAGAAAGAAGAAATGAGTCCATGTACATTTGGCTGGAAGAGGATCTGGCATATCGTCAGTAGAATGTTAACTATTCTTGTCGCTGTCATCATTTTGTCCTGCCAACTGTGACAGGAACTTGGGACACAGCAGGCGCTGGGACCAGGTCTCTTGGAGTTGTCAAGCATATTACGCTATTACTACTACAGTAAATTGTTCTTCTTCATTTCTCATTGGTAATACCCCGTGTGCCTCACTGGGATGGCTGTAGGCATTAGGTAGGGTAATATGTGAAAACAGTTTAAGATCTCAGGTGTTCTCTGTGATATCATACACTTCACCCAGCTCTGATATCGGAGCAAAACAAGCCCACGCACATCTCTCTGGGAGGTTGTGCTGCCTCAGGTTGCAGTGGTAACACAGTGGAGATGCTTCCAGTATAACAGGCCACTACATAGATCCCCGTGGCGCTTATATTAGTAGTAGAGGTTCGGTCTTAGGTGTGTTTGTTTTTGATTGAAGCAAGCCTCACCCCACCCCACCCCACCCTGAACATGGGAAAACTATAGTCAACTCATTTTTATTAAGAGCTTAAAATTTGATTCAGAGATTTGAAGTCGTACTGAACTTAGTTATGTAATAAACACAGGAGGAGAACTATTGTCTTTATTTGAAGAGATGATCCCTGGTCCGAAAGATCTGAGTTTCTTCTCAGCTTTGAATGCGTGAGAGTCTGCGGTGGCCTGCGCTGCAGGTGCTGAGCCTGTGGTGGGCTGAGCACACCGGAGCAAGAGCTCACAGACTGCAGTCTGTCCATCTGCGATCGGTGTCACTCTTTCCTGCTTCTTCCTGCCTTTTTGTGAAACCTCTCAGTACTTTTGCAGTTCTGTCTCTTGAGGATTAAAGACACAAATGTGAAAAGGGACTGAAATGGCAATTTTGCTACTTCTTAAAGGAAATTTTCCTCTTAGAAGGAAATTTGCTTGACGAGAGGGAAAAAACTCTTGGGTGAAATTCACTTACAGGATTTAGCTTCAGGTATTATTTACTTATGAATGGATAATCAAGACTCAGCTGATAAATTTAGAAGGGGCAAAATGATGTGTGGGGTTTGTGATGGAGCAGATGGAAGTAATGTTCACAGTGATTTATGTTCTAAATAGATGAACATGTTCAAGAAATTTCTTTTGGGGGAAATATCAATGCATTCTTACTCATATATTTTTATGATGTAAACTAGCAGGATAAAAATAGAATCTTCAGCTAATAGAAATAAAGCCTGAATATCATGCACATTGGTGGTTCATTTTACATATGTTTAGATAGTCATGAAATAGTCTTTTTTTCCCCCCTTCTGTCAATAAAGAGAGTAAAATTCTTACTATGAATTGTGGTAGGGTACTTAGAATTGCTTCATTCCTTTAAAAAGTTCCAAGTTGTTTAACTGGAACTAAAGGCTACACAATTTCACGAGCTTACACTGAAGACATGTCTCCATTTGTGTGTTGTCTGTACAGTTCCTGTTTATGTGATGATAATGTAGATTGGCCTTAGCCATGACTCAAGAGTAAAGGAAGACTTCCACTAATAAATAATCGGACTGGAGAATATAATGGATGAATAATACTTATTCGGAGTTTGCTTTGTGCTGTTTTTGTTTTTGGTGTTTGCTGTCTTGGGACTATTGCAGGCTGTGCCTTTGAGCACGAACTGCCTTTCTGCTTTACGGTATAGTATTAAACTGTGTTTCTTGAATTGAATTATTAACCTTCCTTGGCATTTGGCTGCCCATTGGAACCTTTAAGTGAGGGAATTAGAAAGACTTGAGAAGAGAGAATCCTTAGAAGACTGGGAACGAAATCAGGAGCCTGTGCCCTGTCCAGGCCCCTGGGTCAGTGCCCTTTCATTCTCCTCCAAAATGAAGTTAAACTCATTTGAGCTTTGAAAGTGTGCTGCCAAGAGGTAGGACAGGTGCCATGGTGGCAGGTGCAGAAGTAGAAAAGAGAAAGGAGAACTGATTCAAATTTAAAAAAAACAAACAAACCAACCTGAAAGTATAGAATAAAGGGGTCCAGTTACCGATGACATGAAAACACATCAGGAAAAGTCTGTTCAGCTTTTTTTTTTTTTTTTGTCCCAAAAAAATGGTTTCACATTTTTAACTAATTCCTTTGTCAGAACCAGAAGGAGCCAAGTTTTTTACTTTTCCTTTCTCCATAGTTAGAAAGCTGGGGTCACAGATGCAAGCATTCCATGGTGTTCCCTGGTATTGCAAGTTGTATTTTAGCAGATGATTATTAAAAAGGACTTTAAAAATATATATAATCATATATATATAATCATACATAAACCTGGGACTCTAAAAGTAATGAGACTAGATGTCCTGCCACTCTTTAAAATCAACATTTGTTGCACTCCAGTTGTATGCCAGGTACTAAGGATACTAAGGTTAGCCTATCATAAGGATTGCTGTTTTTCGGCCTGCATGACCAGCCAGCCTTAAGTAGGCTAACATTATTGTGATAGATGTCCTCACAGCGGGTGGCATGCATGGCCTAGCAGAACTCCACTAGCAGCATGACTCTATACTCATGCTGCTATATGGGCATTTTTGCACTGATGGGAAAGTCGTTGGTGATGTGCATCGTGGTGCTCAGTGGCATGGTATGGCTTTTGAGCACTTAAAACATGGCTGTTGTGTCCAGAGGACTGAATATTCAATTTCATTTTGAGTAAGTCTAACTGCTGACAACCTTCACAGATATGTTGTTAAAAATAATTATAGGCAATGAATAACTGTTACCACAAGATTCAAGATTTCTTTAGTCCTCATGCTAGATGGGAATTCTTTAGTCCTCTCTAATCCTCATGGTAAGAATACCACTTTTGACAAATGAGGAAACTGAGCCTTTGAGGAATAAATTACTTTATATCTTTTCAGTGAAAGAGAAGAGAATGTGAGAGCTGGAATGTGAACCCAGTTGGCCTGACCAAAAAGCTTGGAAATTTCTACTACCCTGTGAAATCCATTTATGTTCTGCCTGGGGACTGGCTTGTCAATGTACCTTCCCTTTGTTTTGTGGGTCAACCAGCAATGTAACTTTTTAACTTGCTAACATGGAACAATCAGAATGATCCTCCCAGATATTCTTAATGTGGACGTCCCCCTGCCTTCGATCAACCCTTCATCCTTACTGAGACCCATGTCTTTGAAAAGTAACCATAAAAATTGAAGGTCCAGCCTAGCTGTATGGATATTGAGTGGATCAGCTCCGAGTGAGTTTCCACATTAGTTGCTGGGAAACTTTCAAGCCTGTGCCTACCTCCCTAGACTCCACCAGCATGTGGTCAGCTTTTTGCCTCTGAGTGTTGTACTATTACGGTCGAGAATCTGTGCAGTCTCAAAGGTTTGCAGTGCAGTGAGTCTAGCTAATACTCGGGGATCTGAGGCATCATTCTGCTTTGCTATTTTCTACTGGTTATAGGGCATAAAGAAACTAAGGCTCTGAAAGCCTTAGTTAACATTTCTCAGTTATTCTGATTCTCTTTGGAAATCACATAAGATGGCACTTGCAGAATCACTAGGAGTAATAATGTTAAGGAATAGTGCAAGTCAGCTGTGCAGTTGGTGCCCATCACCCACCCTACACAGTGACGTTACTTTGGGTAGATGGTTTGAAGCCACCTCTTCCCGTCCCTTGGAGTTAGTATCCCCTTCAGGAAGCACATTACTTAACACAGACTTGGTTTCACGGTAAGCGTACCTTAGACATTTTGCCTTTTGAAAAAGGAATCGTCGAATCCCACAAGATTCTTTCTATAAACTTTCACTGAAGTATAGCTTCATGTGGTAGCTGAAAATATTTTCCTTTTCAAGAGTAAGACACTTTATTAGGAAGAGCATAGAATTTTATAATTAATTTAAATCTTGGATTATCACTTGGAAGATTTTTAACGTGGAAAGGTGGCTTACTCTTCCAGAGTTGTATTTATTTAGTTAATAAAAACAATAGCACACATAGGCACTAGTGTCTCTTGTTTCTTCTTTGTATGCTCAATATGTGGCAGGTACCAATCTAAAATACTATTTAATTCTCAGAAGAACTTTGCATAACAGGCATTTTGATTCCCATTTTACATGTAGGAATCTGAAGAGCAGTGAAATGAAAAGTATTAAGTTCGTGGTCACCTCTAATAAATCGTAGAAGTTGTGATCAGATCCAGGCTGGTTTGGGCTGGCACATTATGCCTCTCTTCCATGCTTAAGTCTTGTGATTTAGAAATAATACTCTTGGTAATTGCACCTTGTGCAGATCATTATGAAGATGAGAAATCATGCATTTGGAATTCCTGCTGCAAACGAGTGGTCATCACTGTTATTTTAGCATTTCTACCAGTGAAACTGACAGGCCCAGATGATCAAAAATGGCCTCATCAAGTGGAAAAGGAGATGTACTCCCTCTCAATGTTTGCTGCCTTGTGAGCTTGTTTCCTTCTTTCCCAATACGCAGAGGTTCTGTTTAGAATGTACTATACTGTTGTTTCTTCAATGACTACAATAAAGATAGCTGGGAATGACGTGGCTGAAACCCCAGTAAAAAATAAATTTGTAAAATGAAACTGTTTTTTTGTTTTTTTGTTTTTTTTTTTACTTTTATCACTTCAGTGCTTAGCTGGAGCTCTGTTCAGCCTGTAATTTCTACGGATGATTTTATTTAAATCCAAGATTGTTAAGAGAAAAGATGATGGTGCTGTTTTAGTATGAAATGTATCATGCTATTAGTTTCCCACGAGGCTCTTACTCAACGAATAATTCAGTAACAGAGCTGTGTCTTGTGAGCTTCGACCAACGGTCCTCATTTCCAATTTGGCAACCAAATTTCACACTTCTTTAGTTACTCTTATGGGGAGAATCAGAAGGCCAAGTCACCTTGATCTGAGCCACCTTATTGAAAAGGAATTTTAAGTGTGGATTTTTGTTTCCATTAGGTTTTCCTCATGTTTCACTGTTGGGGTTACTTCAGTATATTGTCCTAGAGCATGGGATTTTTATTTCATTTCAAATTGGACTGATTTGCTGGTATGAGGTATTAAAAGCAATTCCAATTGTGTTAGTAATCGTTTCTCTATACCTAGAATAATAATAGTGAAACCTAAGTACATGTGAGTTTTTCTTATTTAACTTAATATTGCTATTAAAATTGTATTGAAACTTGTACTTTGAAGTCTTTTGATTAAGAAATTGGCAAAGGAATTGAGTGAGGTAGAAATAATAAAACAGCTCACTGGTTATCCTGCTTATTAAAAATTTAAAGCACTAAAGATAGACTGAAGTGTGAACTTTATACTCACTTTGTTTACTTAAATACCACATACCTCCACTACCATCTTAAAAAGAAGTGCCTATTAGAGGTTGAAAAATATAGAAGAATGGTTAGTTGTATGTATGTAGCAACTTGCTATGCCCATTCCATTATTAAATTTTCTGATTTCAAAAATATAGGGGTGAAGCCAAATTGTTTCTTTTAAAAAGTGTAGTTCTTTGCAACATTTATTTTACATACAAATAGAGAGATATTAAAAATAGCTGTCCAAGTAAGAAATTATGAAGTATAGAAAGGCAAAAGGAATAATATTGTGCTTAATTTGTAAAGTTCTATATAAAGAAATTTTCTGAGGTACACAGAAATTGCCTTTATAAACTATAAAATTCTTCCATTTTCTATTAATAAAAATTTCATCTTTTAAAAATCAACTGATTAAAACACCAGAAAATACCTACTATAATATATCCACCACTAAGATATTCTTTTCTATGCAGTACTATTTAGGATATTGGAGTGAATGATCTTACCTTTAGAAAAGTAAGCGATCATAATTCAGAGTCAGACTATCCTTTTTCTAAATACTAAAATTAACCAAAATTTTTCCTATCACTCCAAACATTCAAAAACTGGAGGAAAAGAAAAAAAAAAGAAACTTAGATCTCATCAAATAGTGTTGATATGGCCAGGGATTTAACTCAGTGGTACAACACCTACCTGGCAAGCACAAGTACCTCAGTTTGATTCCCCAGTACCCCCCCCCAAATAGTATTTACATAATAATACACATGCTTAAGAGTAATAAAAGAGATAATTAAAATTAAGCTATATAATCAAAGGAATTGCTTTCAGTTGTTTTTAAATATAAAGTAACTGAATAGAATTTTTTTGGTGTTATAATAAATTTGCATTGATCCTTGAAATTGTGGGGTGATACATAGAACTACAGCTAAATGTTCTCTGGGTATGGGTCAAAGGCATGTCACCCCAATAGCATGTAGATATATTATAGTCATGTTGTGCTCATTTTCTTATTACAGAGAAATACTCTGATTTACATTTCTCCTTCTCCCTAGAAGGTGGTGTTTCTTTCATCTTTTTAGCCTTCCCTCTAGACTGAAATATATGTAGTAGTACTTCTCAAATTGCTATATAGTTCTCCAGCAAATGCTGAAATTTTATTGACAGAACTTAGATGATTGATTTAGTTTTAGATTCCTTCCCAACATTTTATTGATCCTTATAGATACTTGAAAAATATTTTTTTTCTCTTATTGGGAGCCATATGGAAATAGAAACAAATTGTTCTTTTTATGTTTGAACTGTGAAGAACATCACAAAATAAAATCCTATGTAATGCAGGTCTTAACCCCTTTGTGAGTTGGAAAAAAATCCTTGTTTTCTAAAAACGTGAATTTTTCTGACTTGTTTTCGTCTTGTGTAATCTGTGAGACCTCCCAGTTTTCAAGGGCACTGGCGGGGGGTGGGGGGCGCAAATGTAGCATTTGTGTGTGATGTATACATGTGTATACTTTCTCTCCCTCATCTGTCCCTATGGAACTATCCTTTGTGAAATCCTAAACCTTGTGTTAATGTTTAGTTTGTGATTCATGGTGATCTAAGACCAATTATATAATTTTTCATAGGGTGTTTATTCTGTGTACACTGAGAGGGAGAGAGAGAGAGAGAGAGAGAGAGAGAGAGAGAGAGAGAGAGAGAGAGAGAGAGAGAGAGAGAGAGAGAGGAGAGAGATGGGAGTTATTTTTTTGGTAACCCTGCAGTCTCCTTTTTATTGGTGAATTTCTTCTCCTTTTACTGTGACCTGTAAATATCACTGCAGGCTCACTGCCAATTTCGTAAGCCGCTGCCTGCTTCAAAATGGAGGCAGGAAGGTATCCATTTTCATCAGGAGGATGACAGTGTTCCAGTCTTTCCGACCATCTGGAGAGAGGAACTTTAGAGCAAACGAAAATGGGGTTAAAAAAATTATATTTAACAGAAAAGGCAAGGGGAAAACCAATTAAACTATACCTTATGATTTAGTACTTTCTTTACTATGCTGTCCTGTTTAAAGGAAACATACACAAGAAAATGCTCAGACTGTTTTTACAAAGAACTAGTTCCTCAAGTCTCATGAGTATTAATAAACAAATATAAGTAAATTAGATTTTTGGCACACTTTTTCGGTTTATCATACACACAGATATAATAAGCACTGAAAAGGCGGAGCCCCTCTTCCTGTGTACACATTGATTGTTGGTGGTCTTGTGTAGATCCAGACTTATAATGGCCCTTTTCATGTATCTGCAAAAAGCTGACACTACGGGAATTTAATAGTCCAAGATATATTTAACACTTTCTGTGGTCTAAATGATTCATTCCTCTTTCTCCTTCCTTCTATCAGTCCCTTCCTCTCTCCCTTCAAAAGTGAAAATTGCTATTGAAAAGAGTTTTTATTTTTTACTCTGTCTTTTAGGAAAGGCTTTCTGCATGTCTTTTTGGTTTTACCTTTCACACACTTTAGGGCATGCATGTTTACAAAAAGGGGGAATGCTTAGACTTGGGGCTACCCTGGGGGTATTCCACAATGTATTTACAACTAGACATGGTTTGCAACATTCTTGCAAGTAACTGGAAGATACCATATCTGTTATTTTCTGTTTGCACAAAAACGTAAAGCATTTCTTTTGTTGTTGTTGTTTGGCTGTGTTTCTAGAGTTAGATCAGATTGAAACTGCATTGGGATAGACATTCAGCTCCTTGTAGAATAATGGGCACAGAGATGCTTTGGTCTATGTAGGAAGCAAAATTCACTTGACTGTTCTTCCTCAGGTCTATGCTCCGTCAGCAAGCACTGCCGACTACAACAGGGACTCGCCAGGCTACCCTTCCTCAAAACCAGCAGCCAGCACTTTCCCTAGCTCCTTCTTCATGCAAGGTAAGGCTTCTCTTCACGTATGAGAAATCTGTCTGGCCTTTCAGCGTCATGGAGCGAGCACAGTACACAGGGTACCCGACAAGGATGGAATATAGTGACGATCGTGTTCTTTTAGGAACTGAATTTCTTAAAAATTAATTAAATAATTAAAAGTTTACTAAGACTTAAAAAGTAAAGCCCTTTAAGCCATGGTAAGTTTATATTGATCGCCTTCACTAAAAACCCATTCTGCTGTTCTGCTAGGGCTAACCTCTTCGCATCTTTGCCGTTCCCCAAAACATATGTTACATCTAGGGATATTTAAGTGCAGAGTATGTTTTAAGAGTCCTAGATTTAGCCAACAGGGAACAGATTCTCCTTATGTATAATTTATATGAAAATTTCAGCCACTTACTAATTTGCGAGTAACAAGAGTTCCATTAAGTCAGCCAGCTGAAGACCGGAATATCACACGGTGCAAGGAAAGCTCTGTCTCAACATGCTGACTGATTAAGAGTGAAAAGAAAAAACAAAATAAAGCAACTTTTTTCATGGTTAAAAAAATAGAATTATACATCGATAATGATATATTTGTTCTTTGAATTGTATTGTCCTTAATGAAATGCAGATAAATGCATCTGGTGCAGAATTTACAATATTGCCCCAGGGGCATAGCTTCTTTCTGCTTCCTGGAAAAGTCTGAGATGGTCGAACAGCAGCACCCTCTCCAAGAGCAAAGGGCTTCGTCCCGGACATGTCTGCTACACTTCTCTTTAAAATGTGATGATCCTTTTGCCAAGTTGCCCTGTACATAAATGAGGAATTTACCAAAGACCCCTTGTGCACAGAACGTTTCATTTGTATTGCCTGGGTATGAAAACTTATGGGACTTCTTTCTCTGTGCCACTCTGAGAAGGGCCGTGTCACAGGAAGAGAGGGCCAAAGGGACTTGGGAAGCAGCATGGCATCACAGTGTGAACGAACTGGAACCTATTCTGATAGAAAGAGCTGTATGTTCTTTCGCTTCAGATGTTGGCTTTTGTAGGTTGCTGGTTTATGTGTGGAATTCCACGGAAAGCCTATAAAATTGAATCTGCCTGGTCCCTTGGGAGGAGGGAGAATGTGCTCCACACATAATGGAGTTTACGTGCACAGAGTTCCTTTATCTCTGTGGCCTGTCCTGCGTGTAACTCAAAGAGACGCAGCAGACTCTCACTTGGGTGTGTCAGTGCCAGGATGAAAGACTTCATTACCTCGTGTACCACGCTGTCAGGTGCACAGTGTCAGCTCCGCTCCTGAGCAGTGAGTGGGGCAAGCTATCTTACAGGTGCTTTGAGGTTTTCTCTACTCTAGGATTCAACACTCAAAATGGATTTTTCACTGAGAAAACTGACAGAGCAGGTTTCTTCTGACTGCTCGGAGAAGTAGCTTGCTTGAACTGTCTACATTTCAGGGATAACCGGCTTAAATTAAAACAGTAGGCAAGTTTACATAGCAGACTACACAAAGTAAGGGGAGCAAATTCATTTTTCTGTGTATGAATACTCAAAAAGCTGAAGAGAAAATGAGCTGACATTCATGATGAGCACAATTAATTTGCACACGTCTAATTCTATTCTTTCAAAACAACATTATGCCAAGATCATGGGATGTGATAAATATTAATTTACTGTGAAAAGCATAATTTATGTAAAATAAGTATTTTTATAAGTCTGCATCAAGTATTCTGTGTTAACAATCCTAAATGTATTGCCACCCTGTGTATCATGTCAGAATGTTTCAAGAGACTCGTGCTCAATGATACATAGCCTCCATTTATTTGTCAAGTGTGCAGTCTACTTGAGATGTTAGTGGTCTTGATCTTCATATTTGAATTTAAACTTTTGCAGTCTGAGAACTAAAGTACATTCAATAAATAACTTTTCAAAAAGCCTGTGTTTACCTGACAGCCCCAGGAATGTACATCGTAATTGCTGTCTTGTGACGCCCTCCTTCCCTGGTGCCCTGAGGATGTGAGGCTGAGACAGTGTGGCACTACCGTGGACAGTGGGCAGAGGCTATCTGGCACACATTTTAAGCTCAGTGTTGTGGCCTCTTATTTTTAACTCTAATTTTCATTTCCACCTTCGAGTTAAAAACTCCAGAGTGTCAGAACCACAGCCATGATTTTGCTTGCAGAGTTCTTAAAAAAAAACTCTCACCTATGCCTTTCTGTTCTAAATCTGGTCCAGTTCTGAAATTCTAACTTCTGGATTTAAAAATTCACTGAAAAACAGCTTCATGTAAATAGAATATCAAATTTAACTTCATAATACCTAGGTTTTTAACTTTTTCGGGAGGGGGTCTATTTGTCCTGCATATTTTTAGTGCATATTGGTAATACACGTTAATGGGTTTCATGTTTGCAGTTTTGTACACGCACATAACGTACTTGAATCATTGTGGTACTCTTAGCTTCAAGGAAGTGTTACCTGCTATATATTTAATATCCAGCTGAAGGCCTGGTATATATGAAGAATTCAATTTTTGTTCAGCTATTAAATGAAGTGAAAACATGAAGGAATCCTGTGTTAGTCCAGATTGTCTTTTGCTCCTCAGTCTGAGAATCAACAAACAAACAATAGCAATCTCTAATAATGACTTCTAGGCCAACAGGGCCAGAGAATGAAAGAAAATGTAGGAATATTTTTAATCTGCTATTGACAAAGTAGTAACATATTATTAAAAACAAACATACACATTCCATGTAGCTTTAAAATCTCTTCAAGTAATAAATAGTTTCATAAAATCTAAAAGTTCTCGGGCCAGAGATTTAGCCAGTGGTTCCAGCGCCTGCCTCGCAAGCACAAGGTCCTGAGTTCGATCCCAGTAACCACATATAATGCTGGGTGTGGTGACTCATGCCCACCAGCCATCAATACCACATACCACAGTGCCAGGTGTGGTGGCTCACGCCTGTAATCCCAGCACTCAGGAGGCAGAGACAGGAGGATTGCTGAGTTCGCAGCGGCTTGCCTGGGCTACATGGTGAGCTCAGGGTCAGCCTGAACTATAAAGCGAGACCCTGTCTCAAAAAAAAAAAAAAATCTAAAAGTTCTCAAATTTTTCTCATGGCATTTATGTACTATGTTAGTTTTCATTGAAACTTTAAAATAACTTCATACCTATGTACCTTTAAATAGCTTAGTATCATATATTTGAAAGCCTTCTTTCTTGCATAATTTTACCACTAATTCATCCTGTTGTGGAGGTTACAAAAATGAAACCCAGCTTTTCAAACTCAAGTTTTTCTCCACATTTTGTTGCTTATGTCTTCACATGCTTTTGAACCTTGTAAACTTGCCAACTCTGTAATGCCTCAACTGTTTTATGTTCACCTCAAAGTTTAGGAATAACTTAAATTTTATTTAGTTTTCATAAGAAAAGGGGTCAGTCGGGCCGGAGGGTTAGCTCAGTGGTTCCGGTGCCTGCCTCGCAAGCACAAGGTCCTGAGTTCGATCCCCGGTAACCACATATAATGCTGGACGCGGAGACACGCCCACCAACAATCAACACCGCATACCACAAAGCCGGACGTGGTGGCTCACGCCTGTCATCCCAGCACTCGGGAGGCAGAGACAGGAGGATTGCTGAGTTCGCAGCGGCTTGCCTGGGCACCATAGTGAGCTCAGGGCCAGCCTGAACTACAACGCGAGACCCTGCCTCAAAAAAAAAAAAAAAGCAAAAAAAAAAGAAAAGGGGTCAGAAACTTCTAACTAGTATTTCCTTTAGCATTCCTTTGCTGACGTGACAGAATTCTGTATAGAAACATGCTCTGTTGTTCCTCTGGGGTTGTGTTTTTACTAAGAACACTAACCTTATTCAATGTTTTTTTCGACAATATAGAGCCACTTGGGGAAAAATAATGCTGACTGTCCCCTGATGCAATCGGCTTACCAACACAAAGATGCATATACAATAGACGGTCGTTTTCAAGTATATGAGAAAACCCTATTCTGTAAGGCTGGGCTGACCCCTCCACAAAGTCACGGTTCTCTTTGTCCTCTACAGATGGTCATCACAGCAGTGACCCTTGGAGCTCCTCCAGTGGGATGAATCAGCCTGGCTACGGAGGAATGTTGGGCAATTCTTCTCATATTCCACAGTCTAGCAGCTACTGTAGCCTGCATCCACATGAACGTTTGGTAAGGCTGAGTTACCCAGAAATGGGGTAACACAACTCCTTATAGAACCTCACCTCTGTCTTCCCGGGTATACACATGAGAACCCTGCAGATAAATGCAGAAATAGCACCAGTATTCCCACCTCGTATCTCTGCTTTCTTTATCACTGTGTCATCTTCTCTTGATACACAAACACACACTGTTTTCCTCGTAGGATTTCAATTGTGGAACCCTTTGTCCTTTTCCTTGTTTGTTTTTTATTGTGAACCTTTGAAGATGCTCTGCAGATCACAGAGTGATGGTGAACTCTGAGTATACGTGCTGTGCATCACACATGGGCACTGCCACACCAGTTTTGACCTGTTGTGATCCACTTGAAGGAAGAATTTGTATTTCCTAAATGTTCTTACTGGTCATACCACGGTGGGCTGTCCACATGGATCAGATCCCAGTTGCCCATATTTTAGCTTTAACTCCATGAACTCCAGTCTGCCACTGACATGCTGCTTTACCCTACTTCAGGCAGAAACAGCTGGACTATAAAATGTAAAGTCTTTTATTACTAGAAGTTTCTACTCTGCTGACAACCTGTACTTAGTCGTCCTAGCCTATTTCTTTATGCTGGAGGAAGCAGCTCATCTGATTTTCTAGACGTACAAACTACCACAGCTCAGAATCTACTTATGAATTTAATGAAAGAGTGTAGGTCCTGTGTTGCATTTGGGATTCAGATCAGATTGAATGTCTTGTGTAACAGTGTGTGTAGTGCAGAAAGAGTATGAGTTTTGAATCACACAAATGGCGAAAGGGCACGGCAGATCCCATGTCAGTATATGCTTTTGTATCACTTTTCTTCATTCTTGCAGTTTATCCTTGTTTCTTCTCATGTCCACATTAGTATCCTTTCTCTGTTCTGATAAAGGAAATTATACTCTGATCTCCCCCTCTTTGGTTTAACCATGGTAATTACATAAAAGGAGTCTTATGTCCATCCTACTCTTACAATCAAAAAGACTGCAAAAGATTTCTGATATCTCAAATACATATTTAATGGGTTCAAATTAAACTAGGAATTTAATGATAGTGACATTGTGTGGTCAGTAACCTACACATTCCTGAGAGGCAAACGGTACAGATAGCATTGACCTTTTATATCACCTCCCAAGTTCAAGTACGTAAGTCACAAAATATCTGAAATTGTTGCACATTTTCAGTAAATAGCAGATGATTGACCTTCAGATTTCATCCTTTCTCCTACTTGGAGATATTAAATGAAAGTTTTGCATTATAATTTCTTTTGACTAACATTTATCATTTCTCTCCTATCATTATACTTCTCCAGAAACTCAGGATCAAAACCAGGAAAGTTTTAATTATAAATAAAAGGTTTTGGCACTATGCTCATGTGTTAGAAATTTGGTCCTTTGAAGGGTTGTCTATTTGATTTTCCTTCCCTCTCTTTTCTTCTCATGCTCTAGAATTTTACATTAGATGATTTCATTTTATGCTATTTAAGTTTACACTGCATGGAGGAGGTATCTTTAAATTGTGGCCAGTGCATTAAAAATATAAGTCCAAAATGAAAATCAAGTATATTCTACCATATGAAAATCTCTCCCTGGAGTGACTCAAAGAACCTGACACAGAATAATTTGAATATACAGCCATAGTCAGTGTCTTTTCACTTGAAAATAATGGTAAATCCTTACAAATGGAGTCTACATAACATTTAGATAGTTCCAAGCTGATAAAGGGGACTATTTAAGAAAAGAGAGTGAGAGAGAGAGAAAGAGGGGGGGGGAGATTGCTTTTCCTGGATTTATTTTGGGTATAATTTGACCACATTAGTATTATCTGTAAAGGTAAAGCATTTCACAAACATTATTGCCCTCATCACTTTATGCTATATTATAATAGAATGTATAATTATAATGCTTAAAATTCATGTATCTCAGTAGCAACTGTCAAGTCACCAATTTTAAGTCTTTAAATCCCCTTTACAATTTCAGCCTCGACAAGAGAATCCCATAACTAATCACTGCTTGTTGCAGGTACACACATAAAATCACCCAGATGACTGGAGTGTGTGGTTAAGCTTTGTAGTGGGCCATTATAAAAGATTTAAGTTAGGAATGACTTGGCAGTTCTTTCTAAAAATGGGGTAGAGCCCTCGTTATCTGGCATGATTTAGGCATGGCCTTTGCACTACAGAGGGAAATATTCCTGAGAGCCTGACATTTTACTATAAACAGTTATATTGTCTTTTATCTTTTGTGACAAAAACCCTCACCCCAGTACTTCTTAACTGGAGGTGATTTAGCCCCTCAGGGAGCACATGCGATGTCTAGAGATGTTTTTGTGCTTCTGTCTAGGGGTTAGGTGCTACTGTAGTGTAGTGGGTAGGGACCAGAAATCCTGGTACCCAGCCTGTGATGCACAGGGGAACCCCTAGCAAAGACATATCCCCCACAAAAGATCAGCAGTGGCAAGGCAGTGAAACCCCACCTTACCCCCCAAACATGATTTGTTGTTAGTATGTGCTGCTGATTATGATAGTTATCTAATCTTTAAATTATCAGCCCACTGAGTGATAGAAAACATCACCAAGGCCAGTGTTTCTATCACTTGTTCCATGCAGAAGTTCTAAATACATTGTCATTGAGGACCAGAAGTAAAAATAAAAACACAGTAGGTACAGAAAGCCAGTCACTTCATCTCACTCCCCTTATGCCTTCTTAGCAAGGAGGACAGATTGTACTAGCTGAAGGAAGAGACCAAGAGGACCTCTTTGAGTTGATCCCTAAATCCTCTACGAGCCACATTCCTCACACATCACTGATGTTCTCTGGTGTACTCACTGCATCCTTGATTGAAAGTAGGTTTCAAGATACTTTTCACTGAGACATAATCTAGTTATATAAATCTTTATTAATTTCTTTTAGCATCTAATTATTGATGAGTTTTAAAACTAACTGATTTACATGGTTTGCATTGGTTTCCCCATTAAGATCTATGGGGATTGACTTTTATTTCCATTCTCTAAACTTAGTATTAATTCTTTTGTTTGCTGAATCCCAAATTACTGCCCATTTTACATAAAATGTCCTAATAGGCTTACTGATAGTATTATCTTTTTCTTGTCTTATTTTCTTATTGTTCATAGTTATTTAAATACATTGCATAATTCTGTTCCTCTTTTTAAAATTTTTTATATACTTTGGACTGATTTATAGTTTGTTCTCCTAAAACTCAGAAAAGAATAGGGTCATGTAGAGGTGAGGTAATAGTGCTGTCTCATTCCATTTTTACTTTTCTACATTCTGTTTCCTTTCCCTCTTTATTATCACCTTATAATGCAACTTTAACCTTACTCTTCTAAGTTTGCCCTGCCTGGTCCTGCCGGTCTCTCTGATTAGACGCAGGACAGGCCTACACTACTGTTCTTCAGTGAAAATCCATCAAGTATTGGAGTTAAGGTGACAAGTTGAAAAGATTTTAAAAAGTAGCCAAAAGAATTTTTTTGCTTAAGGAAAAAGGTCCATGAAATTTAAAAATGTGAGAGACATTTCCACAAAGCAGGAAATTTGGGCATATCACATCTACTTTTTCAATAAAATCTTTTAAGTTGGATTCATTATGTGAGTGGAAGTAAATATTTTCCAAGACTGCCATATGTCATTGAAATGTGGGTGTATTTACTAGGTGATATATTTTGGTCCAGTGTTTATTAAACTTTAACTGATAATGAGCTGTTCATTGAGGATCTAGTGTTAATATGAGTTTAGTGCATAGCCACAAATCATCATATGCAGAGGTATAAGCTCATTCCCTCCCCTGGAAGAGTTTATAGTCTAGGCAGAAATAGATTTGAAAGAGTCAGCAAGGGAAGCAGCACACTTGAAATATCACAAAACAGAATACAAGTGTATTAGGGACACAAGGCAGGATCATGGAGAAGTCAGAAGTATTCAGTGAATCAGAACTCAACATGGCTCAAGCAAAATCAGTGGAGAAAAACCAAGATACCACTTTTACTACAAGTAGGTAAATGCTTGGTTTTTAAGTGCCCTTTAATCTCAGTATAGTATGCAATCTCTTATTTTAAATTAAAGAATTTAACAGTATCCCCAATAGTCATTGATGATCATATCCCATTAATACATCACAGATGAGGAAAATATTTATCTTACAGAGATTTCTCTTATGTGTCAGTAACACATTCAAATGTTGGAAAAACAACTTTTAAGCTGTTTTTGCTTGAAAGGGAAAATAGATTGGGGTTTATTGATATACTCACTTTCAAAAAGATAGCATTGAGTTTGCCATCTCACAGGCTTTGTGTTGTGCCCCAAGAAAAGTACTTTAACTGATCAACTAATACAGTAACTGATTTCAAAGCCAAGTCTTAAGCCAAATGATTTGCTAAAGATGTTCTTTTTTTCCATAGCTGGCTATATGGAGACAACATATCCAGAAAGAGCTCAAATCTAATTAGTCATTCTCGCTTCCTTTTTAGTTCAATTTTAATTTAATCTCACCATGATTAAGGTTTTACATATTTATGCTTTAGACTAGACAAAGATTTAATCATTAGTGCTTTGCAAATTTTTTTTCATTCACTATTTTCTATCACTGCTGAAATCATAAAGGTAAACCAGCTTTTGAGGAAGAAGCCACAAGGCTGGTAATTTTTAGTCCTTACCACCCAATAGGTCAGGATAAAGTGCAGTGAAAATCATTAATTTATGGTGCAATCTTTTACATTTAATCAATAGACCATGAAAATGTAATGGTAAAAAAATGGTCTTTTATGTTGCTGAAGTCTGAGAGAGTGTTTAAGTAGTAATGTATAGATTTAGAGATTTTGTTTCATTTCTCAATGTCACATGCCACCACTATATTTCTCCACATGTGCTTCAAACCCAAGTAAGCTGTTCATTTATCTATTTTATTGTTTGAAAAGTGAAAACTTTCAGATCTAAGCAAAGTGGATTCTTAGCTATTTTGAAATTCTAAGAGCTAGCTCCATTGCAGAAGGCAGACTACTGGAAGTGTTATAGAACTAATTCACTCAAAATGATATGACTGAATATGCCCTCCTTTTCTGCCCTTTCCTCTAGAGCTATCCATCACACTCCTCAGCAGACATCAACTCCAGTCTTCCTCCGATGTCCACTTTCCACCGTAGTGGCACAAACCACTACAGCACCTCCTCCTGTACGCCTCCTGCCAACGGGACAGACAGCATAATGGGTGAGTCACAGACATGCCAATTCTCATGCTGATGGTCCATGTCAGGATTAATAATAAGGAACCTCTTTTTTTTAATCTCTCCATAACTGAACAGTAGCTAGGCAATAAATATTTGTCCCTTACCCAAATGAACAAACAAATGAGGCAAACAGAAATAATCTCTGGCTTGACCATAATCACTTTTTTGGTCACAAGAAACTGAAGTTTGAGTACTATGTCCATTATGAGTCATTAAATTAAACAGGGTTTAAATAGACTAAAGCTCCGCTTTACTTCTTCTATTCTCAGAGAACACAGTGCAGTTTTTATTAAAAACAGCCATCCTAGACTGGTGAGATAGAGGGTAGAATAGCCCTTAATATGGTTGTTAACCACTTACCAAATACCAAACACCATCTCAACGTGCCACTGTCTTGTGAAGACGAGTATATGTGAAGTTGTCACAGCACTATTAATAGCTAGAAGAGCTTAACCTTTTGAAGAGTGGCACTGAGGCCCTTCCAGGGAAAGGGTGTTTGAGTACCCAGGAGCAAGGAAGTAGCTGGGCATCCAGGGGACAAATACCTGCTGCTATTTGGAAATAGTTTACTGTGCCAGTGCCCAAGGAGGTTGCCAAAGCCACAAAAGGAGCTGAGCCACAGTCTGCTCATTTTCCACGATGTTCATTGTCATCTTCTTCTTAGGGCAGGTGGGTCCCCACTAGAAATGCCCTCTAAGGGAACACCTTGGGAGATTGTGCAGCTTCCCCCGAGAGGAGTCCAGGCGGTAGACTCTGGATCAGCCCCACTCTGGATCGGCCCTGACGACCTTGTTGTTCAATGTCCAGCACAGCTTGAAGCTCCCTTAACTTTTTAGAGGCTCAGATTTCATTGCTCACCACCAAGTCCGGTTCGAGTTAAGATCCACACTTTTTTTTACCTCAAGACTACTCTCAGAGGGTCCCTGATGAGAATATTTGAAGTATATTTTTCAGAGAACATCTCGTGATAGAGTAAATGCTGCTGTTTATTCCTTAGTCTTTGGCAATTCTTTTTTCTTTAGAAAATCTATAGAACTTCAGGATGTGATGTGAATCACCTATGTAGGAGAGTTTTTAATGAAGGAGATGTGTTTTGAAATGTTACAAATATAATTTCTGCCTAAATAATACCCACTCTGTTTATTCAGTAATTTATTTCACACTTGAAATGAGCCATCTTGCAGCGTTCTGCTATCATGTCTCACTGAGAAACAAATTTAGGAAAAAGTTTCCGTTTCTGTAACTTTTCATAATAAAGTGTCTACAAGTGTGTTACACTAGTCTGACCTTGGAGTGCTATGGACAGAGGTCACACGGGGAAGTTTGGTTAGCTCTCAGTGCACTTGTGGCAGATTTTAAAACAAGAAGAAAGAAAGAAAAGTGCAGAACTGAAAGAGTGAGAAAAGCATATTTCACTTCACTGTGGTTTGACAAATGGAAAGCCCCTTTCTGCAGTCATGAGATTTGGTTTTAAAGAAGGATGACCGGTCACTCTTCTTCTTACATGACCGGTTTCCTGTCTACTTGTGGGTTGACTCATTTTCTTTTTCAGGAAGGTATAAAGGTGGAGAAGACCCTTGAGTTGAGGAAAACATACTTAGGCACTTTTGAAAAAAAGCTTTTCAAAACCGTCTTCCTGGGAGAGAAGCAGTATGACTTGAAAAGAGAAAGATATTATGGGATGGTGTAAATCATGCTCCATGAACTGCTGACAGCTCAAGGAGAATAAGATTTGCTTGGTTTGAACTGGCCACTGCATCCTTAGCTTGTGAGCTGACAGGACAAGTGACTCAGCGAAGGTGTCAGAGTGGAGCCATAGGTGACTTCCACCTGCTAAGGGTTCAGCTACATGCTGAAGCTGGAGTTAACTCTTTGTAGACCATACAGCCCTGTTGAAGGATCTAAACAATTATAAGAATGCTGATTTAAAGAAAGGAGTGTTTTTTGAAACACAGAAAAGGACTTTTAAAAAAATTTCTTACATTGACTATCTCACATTATTGAGTATGCTTGTCAAAATCCACTAGCAGGGCCAGAGATTTAGCTTAGTGGTTCCTGTGCCTGCCTAGCAAGCACAAGGTCTCTGGTTCAATCCCTGGTAACCACATACAACAATACTGAGTGCGGTGGCTCACACCCACCACCAGTCAGTACCACATACCACAGTGCTGGGTGTGGTGGCTCATCCCCGTAATTTCAAGGACCCTGGAGGCAGAGGCAGAAGCAGGAGGATTGCTGAATTCAAGGCTTGCCTGGGCTACATAGTGAGCTCAAGGCCAGCTTGAACTACAAAGCAAGACCCTGTCTCAAAAAAAAAAAAAAAAAAATCCACTAGCAAATGGTAAAAAACGTTACATAATCTTTCAGGAAGGAAGGTAGATACGGTAATTCAGCTTCTTGGGAGGAACAGGCCCTTATTTGCATAAATAGTATAGAAATTAGTTTAAGGTTACTTTATGGGAGAAGATTCTCGAGCATTTAAAGAATGTCTTCTTTAAAATAATCATGTTCTCCAATTCCATGAGTACAAATGCATAGCAAAATCTTAAGTACTGTAACAAGTCTTAGTGTTGCAGTGTCCCGGCGGCTCATGTTGCTTCTCACTTATATTCTCCTAGGCTCTGGTTTGGTTTTTGAGTGTGGTGGAAGGGAACAAAGGCAGCATGTCTGTATAACAAGAAGAGAAGCTTTCTCCTCTGATGTTAGTGATACTTCCCTAACAAACAGTATGGATTAATCAGATACATCTGTAGACTTTTGAAAATATTTGGCATATACTCACTCATTCTGAGATGCAGGAAATAAAGAAATATTACGTTGCCTGTATCTCAAAGAACAAACAGAGCTAATTAAATAATTGGTAAATAGAGAACACATAGCCTGACACATGTTTGAAATTACACACATGATTCTGTAGAAAATAACTGTAAGCAATACTAATGCTGTAAGAATGGGGTTCAAACTAACACATGGACATCACATTTTTCATTTTCTCTGGTGGAAAGTTGTGAAGCAGTATCGTCTTTTCATAGACAACCTGAAGCCTTAGGAAGCGGCCCTTTCAGTCCGGAAGACCATCGCCCTAAGTCTCAGCCGCATTGGATAATAGGTCTTCTTGGTGGTTTGCAGTTCTCCCGCCTCAAAGGTGAAACAACAGAGTGGCTTTGGAATGACACAGTCTCTAGGCCCATCGGGAGAGGCCCTCTCTGGATACTCAGTCCCCTGCTTCTTGTCTGTGTGTTGTATCTCAAAGGTAGAAAATACTCATTGAGGTGTGGAATGGCTTATTATTTGTTTTGCTTAGAAAGTGGCCAGTTTTTTTTTTCATTTTTCCTTCCCTTGAATGGCCCATATATCATAAACATAGATATACATATCATATTCATATATATCCTTACATATATCCATATATATATATGTGTGTGTGTGTGTGTGTGTATAGATATAGATATCTATGAAATCTTTAGGTAGCACGATACTTAGATTAATGAACAGATTTTTTTTTTTTTTTTGAGACAGGGTCTCGCTTTGTAGTTCAGGCTGGCTCTGAGCTCACTATGTAGTCCAGGCAAGCCTCGAACTCAGCAATCCTGTCTCTGCCTCCCGAGTGCTGGGATTATAGGCATGAGCCACCACGCCTGGCAATGAACAGATTTTTTTAAAGGGCACATTCATTTCATATTCTCAAGGAAATTGTAGAGTGAGTACTTTGTGGCATATAGTCCTTTTCTCTCACACCTTCCTAGCACTGCTGGAGGTTAGATTCATCATTTCTCATTCAGAAGGTTTGGACTAGCTTATTATTTAAACACCCTAGAGCTGTGTGAAGGTAGCGAACAAGAAGAAACACAAGAATGAGAACATTCCACTGGTATAGTACCCAGTGAAGGAGCAAAGCCATCAGAAATCTTTAGGGTTGCAGCACCAGAGCCTTTCAACTTGATTCCTAAAGCACTTTCCGTGTTAGGCTCCTGTTATTTCTCAAAAGCAGCACAATGCCATGCCTCTGACTGTGAGCATGCATACAGAGCAGGAAGAACAGTGAATTATTAGATTTCAGCCAGAGAGACCTGTCTACAGGATAGTAGCCATACACATTGTTATCCACGTTATTTCCTTCCTACCTGTAATAATATAGGCCAGGAGCCCAGCTGATCAGAGCGAGATGGCCTCCATCCCAGCATGATCCAGTGTACTACTCAAGGCTGAGCACCTCTGGCTCTCTGCAGCTCCCAGCTTGAGCTGCCATCTGTATACATTCATAGCCCTCATGGTTCAGGGCTTCGCACACTCCTCCTCAGAGGAATCAGGAATATAGCTAACATATAGTTATAGCCATTATTATACTATTAGTTTGTTTTTTGTTTTTCACTTTTTGTTTTTTTTGAGACAGGGTCTCACTTTGTAGTTCAGGCTGGCCCTGAGCTCACTGTGTAGTCCAGGCAAGCTTCGAACTCAGCAATTCTCCTGTCTCTGCCTCCCGAGTGCTGGGATGACAGACATGAGCCACCACGCCCAGCACTATGGTGTGTGGTATTGATTGCTGGTGGGTGTGAGTCACCACACCCAGCATTGTATGTGGTTACTGGGATCAAACTCAGGGCCTTGTGCTTGCAAGGCAGGCACCGGAACCACTGAGCTAAATCTCTGGCCCTGTACTATTGGTTTTTAACTGGGCTGCTTTCTAGTGGGTGGTTTTTAAACCTCAAACCAAGTAGTGTTGAAGGAACCGACTACCAAGATTGATTTAATGTACCATATGCTAAAGATTACTCTACAATACTTATCTGGTTCAGGAATTAATCTGGCTTATAACTTTTCACTTTCAATGACATGTTTGTGTGACATGGTGTATTTTGGGATATAGCTTTCTAGTAGAAACATTTTGTCCCTTTTCCCTTGGGACTTGGTTTCACAGTAATTTTCTTATTGGAGTAGTCACATAATATTCACTTTGTGTTTTACAAGGATCTTCAGCCTTCAGATTCAGTTGCATGATGACCAGGCACAAGAGCATGAGTCACATGAATTTTATCCAGCAGTTTCAGGGCTCCACAGTTACAAAGACCACCAGTGGAGAACAATAAATTAGCTTAAGCCTTCTCCACCATTCCCAGCACGTGGTTGTGAGGCCCAGCTTTCCCCTTGAATTGCTTCGAATCCCTCCTGCTAAGTATTAGTACATTGCAGCCTATGTTTGAATTTTTCCTCTGAAATTATTGTAGTAGTAGAGTGTCAGAAATGTTCCCTTCTGGTTATTTTTATGGACAATCTTGTGGCGTTGTGAGGTTGCTCCAAGTAGTTTAATAACATGAGGGTCATAGGGACACAGTTCAGAAAAACCTGTTAGAGCATTTGCCCTCTGTTAGCACATACTATGAATTGTACTCCTTTTCCCTTTGATGCCTTCGAGATGTTCCCCACCTCAGGTTATGAGGTCACAGTAAAGAGGAAACACATTTTCCAGATTGTGAGTTTTTGGGAGTAGGTCCCCAGGCACCATTCATCCTGGTGTGTTGTTTGGGGTGTGTCCTGATGTGAATGGCCATCTCCCCAAAGCAGAGGCTAAGACACAGGGTGGTCCAACGTGTAGCCCAGGCTCTGCAACCCTCCTTCCTGCTTCATCTTGGAGCCAGCAACAGCACCTGTGTTCAAGCCCTCTGCACAATACTTGGCTGGCTGACGGCACTGAACCCTCCTATAAAATTACAGTTCCTTTTAATAACTGCTCACCTTCTACTCATATTTGTATTACAGCTTTACTGACAGGCTGATTACTTTATCTCTTGAGCAAATGAAATTGATTGGAAGCAAAGTAATACTAAATTATTACCAAGTGAAGGCAGGAACTTGCTTCTGTTACACGGACCTTTTGGTAACTCCTAAAGAAAAATCCACTTGACAAAAACTTGAGCCTAGAAGAGTACTCAAATCCTGATGCACTCAAGCCAAAATGGTGGATTTGTGTGTTTTTGCAGATCATGACTCATTTCTCAGTGCCTATACAAAAAGTGTGCCACTTGAGAATTAAAGCTATATATTGCCTTTCAGATTTCCTATGCCCTTTAATATATCAGTCACAGAAGTAAAAAAGAGAAAGACCCATCTCACTTAACGCATTTAGGGAATCTTGGAAATGTGTCCCCTTCAGTGATTCCTGGAAAAGAACAGAAAGCATTCCGAGGGAGAGGGTGAACTGGCCCCAGTAAATTGCTTTGAAATATAAACCCTTGGGTTTGGCTGTCCAGCTGCTGCAAGGTAAAAATGACTTCATGTTAAAAAATAGTCTGCTCTTATCACTGGCTTCCATGAGTAGCCTTTGTAGTTTTCTGAAACAATTTCATGACAAGGTGAGGTAAATAGTTGATTCTATTTCCTGAGTCTTAAATATCTCCCTCTATAAAACTAATAGAAAGCTTAGTCAGAAAGGTATAGCACCAACAAACTTTTAATAAGCATGTCTTTTCTAAAGTATGATTTTATATGATATGTAATTTACTTTGTAAAATATTCTCAATATTTTTATTGGTTTTCAGTTCTTTTGGGTTTTGTGAAAAACAAATTTTTAATATAGAATCTTCATTTAAAAATTGTTCAAAGGAAGAATTAATCTTCTGAAAGCTACTAGTGTAGCAAAATTTTATCTGTAATTGAAACAGTATCTTGTTCGGTTTTGGTTTAGGTTCTTTGTTAGATAATGTAATTTTTTTTTCCCCTTAATGTGGCTCTGAACTTTCATTTCATGGAGATCTTTATTCAAATCATGCAGATGTCACAAATTACTTTGGCTGTCAAAGCTAATCTCGAGTATATAATAATGGGAAGGTAATACTGCTTCTAGGAAGAAAGCACCTTGCTACAAAAGACCATGGTAATGCATGGTAGGGTTGTGTACATTTCCAGGTTTCTACTATCTTCTTTTTTTTAATTGAATTCTTTATTAGTACCTTATATATACAGCTCACAATCACATTCAACATTGGTGAACCTTCTTTTTAAATGTGTCTTTTGTTTTTGAAGAACTCCTTATTGTAGAAAGTCTCCTTGTTTTTTACATTAGATATAATTTTAGTTCTTTTGTCTTATATTAAATATTTTAGTATGTTGGAGATCTAAGTTGCTTCCCATAGCATATTATGAATTAGACTTATTTCACACAATTTGTTTATATCATGATCTTGAATATGAATAACTCATATATTTTTTAATGTCACCAATGTGAGATATGAAAACACATTTCTTTCATTTTATCATACACCAGACTTCTTTCACTATTTTGGTAATTAATGATTTACTACATATAAGCTTTGCTAATCAGAGCATATATCAGGGGCCGGAGATATAGTTTAGTGGTACAACTGCCTGTCTGGCAAGTGTAAAATCCTGAGTTTGATTCCCTGGTTCCACAAAAAAAAAAAAAAAATGAGCAGCATATATCAAAAGGTCGTTTGACATGCCCAATATAGGAAAATAAAATGCATAACTTAACTATGTTAAACAGAGGTCGAGAAAATGAAATCTGAATCTAGAAAAGCAGGGAATTTGATCTCTCAACATCTATGAGCACCAGTACATGTTACAATTTCAGAAGACAGTGACGCCATCATGGCCAGAAAAAAAGGGCTCCCTGTCTGCAAATGGGACTAGAGCTTTTTGAGTGCTGTGGATTGGACCTGGGGCCTTCCACTCCTTGAAAAATAGTATTTATTTCGAGAGCTAGTCTGGTTTAGTTGCCTGCTGGCCTGGGCCACCACACCTGGCTCGACAGAAACTTTTTTCAGTTGTAGAAGTATATGGTGGCGTTTTGCTTGAGTTTGTGAGTTAATTTAAGTTTTTCTTTTTTGTTTCACAAAAATGTTCTACGGAAAGATTTTTATTTCAGTCCATTATCTCTTTGTTCACATTGAAGCCTCCATTGTAGCCATCCCCAAGTTCCAGGCCTTTCTTTCACTCTGGGGAGGCCGCTGAGGAGCACTGGTAACCCTATCCTAACAGTTATAAAACAAGTCATCTTCAAAGACACTGATTCAGTAGAGCTACCTTTGATTTATGTACTGAAATATGTAACTAGTGTTAATAATACCCTTTATCTTATAGATAAAAATAACCACCATTTAAGGTAGTAGAGATAAGCTTCCTAAATATGTGGACTTACTTTAACTCTGGAATTTGAGGCTGTATTGACTTGAAGTAGTAGCATAACCTTCAAAAAAAATTAGTATGAATGCAAATTTAAGCATGTGGAAATTACTTTGTTGAAAATATTAAGTCTTTTCTCTCATTTTCAGTTTTCTGTTCTACTTCACTCACTATGTAAACTTAAGAACACCCCATTTTGCTGTTTCTCAAAGTTTTTCTGATTTGAGAATGAGTATAAATTATTCATGAGACTAATTCAGTTTGAGGGAAATGTACAAAGCTGGACATTGAGGACTTCAGAGGCCCGAACGTGCTACCTACCTCTCAGCAATGCCAGAGCGAGCTATTGGTCAGCAATAACTACTTAGAAGCAGCACGAGGGAAAGGAATAGCAACTCAAACACTTGGCCTTTAAATCAGAGTGTCAGGTTTATATTTTATCTGTAAAAAAATGTAACATGAATATATTTGACATCTACCTCAGCAAACAAATTAATGCTAATTAAAGATTAATGTGTTGTAATTAGCATTAAAAATGCAATTAAATTGTGAGTAAATGGACCAGGAATAGAAAATTGTTAGACGTCTCACTGCCTGGTTTTCATATTCTGCCCTTTGTTTTTGCAGCAAATAGAGGCAGCGGGGCAGCAGGCAGCTCCCAGACTGGAGACGCTCTGGGGAAAGCACTCGCTTCGGTGAGGAAATATTGACTTTGGACTCCGTGTGCACCATTGTAGCAGGGTGAACTTTAATCAGCAGTGGACATTTAGAATTTTAGGAAATGAATGGCAAATAGCCTTGGTTTTAGGGAAAATGCTAACTTTCTTTCGTAATGACGCTTTGGGAACTTTGAGTAGAAAGCTGTTCAGCTTCCAGTCTATGGGCGGCTCTTCCTTGTTTTCTCCCAGGGCTGCTGTCCACCTCCAGATGTGGGTCTGGGGATACTCTGTGACTTCTGGTGTGTAGATTTCCTCTGCAGACTTCCAGTTTTTCTCTAATGTAATGTGGATGCTCAGTGACTTTGCAAGGGACAGTTCTAAAGCACCTTTGAAAGGAATGTGAAAAACAAATGATAATAACTGGGCTTCATGGGGAATAGTCACATCTGTGGGTTCAGCTTCTCTATTTGACCTACCTTCTCCCAGGAAGCTACAATTGAATATTTTATATGCTTCCTAATGACAAATTTGTCTAAGAAATGGTACTTAGTATTTTCTTCAAAGCTAATATGATCATTTGCAAATATAAGTAGAAATTTGTTTCTTTAAGATGGTCTCTCTTTATTTGCTTTTTCCATTGTGTCTTAAGCAGAATTACTTAACTAAGGTTTATTCATTCTGTGAAATCAAATGCCCTAATTACAGTAAAACATTTGGGACCAACAACCTCAGAAATGATAGTGCCACCTGTCATTTTTAAGGGAGAGAAAAGAAATCAGAAAGTAGTCTTTCTGTCGCTTGCCCATAGCCATACAACCAGTGATAGGAAAAGGGTTAGATATGAAGTTGGTAGGCCTGTTCTTTTCCCAGAAATTCATACAACTTAGTAATTAATTTGAAAAAAATTAAGTTGTTAATAATTTTTGAACAAAAATGTTAGCAATTAAGTACTACAGTTGTATGTTGCATGTATTTTAAGACTTGTAAGATAAGTTGCATTTGTAGAATGTAGTTTTAAATTTGTTTACTTTTTATTCCTAATAAATGAGAGGGTTTTCTTTTCTCTCCACTGTTTTAAGATCTATTCTCCAGATCACACTAACAACAGCTTTTCATCAAACCCTTCAACTCCTGTTGGCTCTCCTCCTTCTCTTTCAGGTACAGTATTTTAAATTCCACTCTATTATAAAACATTTTATAAGAATGATTTCCCTCTTCTCCTTCTGCTCTAGTAGATAGAAACGCACTGCCTTTCACTTCTAAGTCATCATATTTTCATACAGACAAATGGAAAAAAGTGAGAGAGACTGATTACAACAGGATGCTTTCATCCCAAGTTTTTCTTACATATTAGATCCTTTTTGACAACACAGGCATGTGAAAGATATTTCATTAAACTCAGCTCTGTAATAAAGATACCCAACAGCAGAACAATATGTTCTAATAAAACATCTCAGATGAAAAACCTCAGTTAATATAGTTAAAAGTATGAATACAGACAAGATAGTCATCAAATTTAGGCCACTTAAATCGTTTGTTTTCTGCAGGCATTTTAGCTTTCTAGTTTCCCTGCAAAGTATATGTCATTGGAATGCTTGGGGGAAACTATAATTTTGTAGATAAGTTGTAAAATAATTCTTTGGAGTTAAGGGGATGGTTGCCTTTAAAATATGACAAATTAACAACCTATCACTTAAAATTGAATAATTATTTTAAATTGTAGAATTATGTCAGCAAGTAAATCATTCCACTTGTCAGTGACTCTTTTCATTGCCCTTCCTATGGAAATACTTCCAGGAAGATTTACTTGCTGCATGCTCTACTATACGGAAAGAGTACAGGTGACGTCCAGGCAAAACACGAACACCTGTTGTGCATGACTGAAAACTGACTTTACTAGAATTCATAGCAGAGTCTCTTGCTTTACTGCTGGATCCTTTGGCCTCACTGTGTGTGCATCTTTCACATGGCCCCTTATAAACTGGCTTCCCTGTGCGGAATAGGGGTGTCAGATGACGGCCATGGCTTAGAGGGGATTTCGTATCGTCCTTTTCTAAGCTCACATGATAGGGAAACATCATAGAACTGAAAGAGGGAAGGAGGGATAGCTGGATTGTTAAGACATGTGTCCAGAGAGATCAAGTGAAAATGTGGAATAGAGATGCTCTTAAGAGGCAAATGAAACATTCCCGATGGCACAAATAGGGAGTGGAGTGTGGTATTGCTCTATTCCTCTCACTCAAACACAGTCTTAAGGTATGAAAAATAATCTCAAGTGTCAGTGTCCAGGGCCAGAGAAAGAATGGGTACAAAGGACCTGAGGCAAGGGTCAGAGAGTCTGAGCAGGTGAACTCGACAGTCTACAGTTCAAGCAAAACATCTGCAATTCATCTATTTTCTAACTTGGAAAAATAAAATCTGTAGCCTTAAAGAGCAAGAACAGATAACGTAGTTGAATGCCCTGGTTTTAGAGCTAAGTATACTAAGGCCCAGAAAGGACCTCAAAGGCCAGAAAGAGTAAGTGGCTGGCCAAGGCTTGGAGGAGAGTCTAGCACTCGCTGTCCTGTCCCTTTAGGATGGGACAGAAAAAGTGATAGGATGTAGGCATCTAGGGAAATGTTGTAGCCTGAGCAACTTGTTCAAGGTGGAAAGCACAGAAGCAGGGCTGAGATGCTACTCTTTGGGTCCTGCCAATGCATCCTGGAAAGTCATGTGTTAGGCAGAGAGAACTTTCATGAAGATTATAAATAAGGGGACAGATTGCTATTTTCACACCGACAGCTCTGTCCAAATTCTGTCAAGAAAAGTAATTGAACAAAATACTCTATTTTTATTTAGCATAAAAATATACAGGCATACCCAGAAAAGATGGAAAGAATAGATTTTAAAAAGTGCTAACAGCAGTGGGGCCTGAGATTTCAGTGAGATCATAGCTATTATTATTTTCCCTTTTTTTTAAATTATGTATTTTCTCTACTGAATGCATGTTAAATTTAAAATTGTTTTCTATTTTCCAGATTAGATGTAGAACATGTATTTTAATAAAAATCTTTCTTTACCTTGAAGTTTAGTGAATCACAAAAGAATGGTTTTTGCTGGAGAAGTTGTTTAGTTCTTACTGTCATATGGAATTTTAAAATTTCTGTTTAGTAGACTACTGCTAACAAGTCTTATTCCACAAAAAACTTTCTCAGAGGGGCCGGAGGGTTAGCTCAGTGGTTCCGGCGCCTGTCTCGCAAGCGCAAGGTCCTGAGTTCGATCCCTGGTAACCACATATAATGCTGGGTGTGGAGACACGCCTACCAGCAATCAACACTGCATAGCACAATGCCGGACGTGGTGGCTCACGCCTGTAATCCCAGCACTCGGGAGGCAGAGGCAGGAGGATTACAGAGTTCGAGGCTTGCTTGGACTACATAGTGAGCTCAGAGCCAGCCTGAACTACAAAGCGAGACCCTGTCTCAAAAGCAAAAAAAAAACTTTCTCCGAGGGTACTGTGTGGCTCAGTGGGGTGAGAGTGTGCCAGAGCTCTGAGCTTAATCCCCAGCACTCCTCCAGCATACACAGAAGAGCTTCTAACCCTTCATCTCCCTTCCTAGGTCACTTAAAAAACAAATGCAAAACTCTTCTGCACCGATGAGGAAATTTCGGTTGAACATGAACTGACCTTGCGTAAAAGTCTAACAAGCTCTCTCTCTGCCATTGTTCTCTTAAAAGCACCTTGACAAGACAGTGACAGATTTCCTTTACCTGGGGCTTTTCTAGCTGAATTCAGGCTCAATTCAGTTGTTCCCTTTTAGAGAGAAACTGGAGGAACTGTAAGGTACACAGTCATATTTTACATTTAAAATGTTTTTTCTTGCCCCCAAATTCTGGTCTGAGAAGTTAACATGTGTCTACCTTATGTGGAGGTCAGCATTACTCTTTGTAAAATGATTCTTTTAAAATATTGTCGAATTTAAGTTTATAGAGTTCTAATTATAATTCTCACTTTAATGTCAGCAGGCACAGCTGTTTGGTCAAGAAATGGAGGACAGGCCTCCTCCTCTCCCAATTACGAAGGACCCTTACACTCCTTGGTAAGTTCTACCTGCTACCGCCAGCCATTTTCAGATCACACTTTTTCTTTTCTATCTGCTTGACTGCAGTATTTCTGTTTTTGCTAATCCTTGTGATTTCCGGTCATTGTAAGTACTGCACATTGGCTGGAACCCGAGCTATTAGGCTCTGCTTGCTCTTATTTGTCCAGGGTGACCCCAATACTAACTACAGTGGAAGGTCCAGGGCTCTAAATTCTCAGATCAGATAAAAAACCTGAAAATCTCAGAATGAGAATTCTTTTTTCCCACCCTACTTTTCAGTAGATTCCTGTGCGTGATTAAACCGTTTTCTTTTTATCAGAGTGTTGAAAGTTCTGGCTCAGTGCATGGGCCGAATGCTTGAACTTTACTGCTGCTTTGCTTTCCAGAACAAGTTTATGGGAGAGATCTTCTTAACCCCCAAACATGAGGCCTGTCCTGCTGTTTATTTCCTCACTCACTGTAATTCTGAGACACCCAGTAATAGGATTAATAGTGAAGGAGTGCCTACCCTTCCAGCCGAACATTTCCATAGGCACAATTTGAATTATAAATACTCACGATGATTCAGTGTCTGGCACTTCAGTCTTCCTCAGCTCATGGCGGATGGGGCTGGAATTACAGATGAAACAGCGCTGATCCAGGCGGTGGGGGTGGCAGTGAGGGGGGGCAGCCAGTTAATCCTTCAGGGTTGTGTTTTCCTCTCTTCCCCCAAACTTGAGGTCACCACAGAAGAAAGCACAGGTTTGTCTGTCTGTCCTACTGTTGTCTCGTCAGTGTTTAGGATTTCCTTTCTTTCAAGCTTGCTCTTTAAAGAAAACTTAAAGATGAGAGCGGGGTGGGGGGGGGGTGTGCTCTTTCTTACTGGGGTGTGAATCATCTGGCTATGCATTCTAACCAGTAAAGGCAGCCGCCTAGACAGACAGTGAATACGCAACCCAGTCCGTTAATCCACAAGCTGGCATCTTAATACTACATATTTGTTTATTGGTCATTTTCTGGGACCAATCCACTCAAAAACCAGGCTTTGTCACACTGTTTTGGAGCTGTGGATCCTAGCTTTGGTTCTTTATGGAGTCTGAATACTCAGGAACACAAACTCCTCTCTCTTCCTGCAATTTGAGTCAGGAAATTTGATAGACATATTTTTCTTCATGCATGTAGAAGTATGTGTTGTCGTTCTCATTTTTGAAAAATGAACACTCACACACTTAAAGAAGTTTAGTAACTTTTCCCAGGTCAAGTAAGTAGCAGAACTAACAGTTCAGGGGAGGTTGTTTAACTCTCAAGCTCACCAAATCAAAATGCTCTGTACCCTAGACTAACTCTATTAGACACACATTCTTCCCGTTGGTATAGAGTAATTAGAAATTGTTTTTCTCATGCCGTAGAGCTGGTACATCTGTTTATACCGCACATTAGAAATCAAAGTAGATTGTGGCACGGTGGAGAACAAAGCGGTGCTGGATTTAAAATAAAACAAACCTAGATTCTGACTCTGATTTTACCATTTCCTGGCAGTGTAACACAGTAATTAATTCACTTTATTTCTCTGAGCCTCATTTTTACATCTGTGTGGAAGGGATGTTAATGTCTTCCCTGCCTGCAGCACACGTGTGGAATGAGGCTCAGTGAGACAGTTTGAAGTGTACACGGGAGAGTCAGACTTGACATCATTATTGAGCACAGTAAAACAAATGAAAACCTATCTGCATGTTCTTTTTCCTCCCTGAGAACCATCCACTAGGCATTGGTGAGCATCAGATTCCAGACTTTGATTATTCAGTCTTAAATTTTCATATCACTTTGGTGCACAGAATTTTCTTTTTTCCTGTAACAATTTTGAGGCCCTTGTATCACACACACACACACACACTCACACACACACCCCTCCTGCGTGTACACACATGCAAGCTGGCACTGGTACTAAAACACAAGAAACAGGGCCAGAGGGTTAGCTCAGTGGTTCCAGTGCCTGCCTCGCAAGCGCAAGGTCCTGAGTTAGATCCCCAGAAACCACATATAATGCTGGGCGTGGAGACACGCCCACCAACAATCAGCACCGCATACCACAATGCCGGACGTGGTGGCTCACGCCTGTCATCCCAGCACTCGGGAGGCAGAGACAGGAGGATTGCTGAGTTTGCGGCAGCTTGCCTGGGCACCATAGTGAGCTCAGGGCCAGCCTGAACTACAAAGTGAGACACTGTCTCAAAAAGCAAAAAAAAAAAAAAAAAACAGGTTAACAATGAGAAATCAAAAGCTGCACACTGTTACCTGTCTATGATTTAAAGACGATTATTTAATTGGGAAGCCATAGAGAGCCTTTCCCATTGCTCCTTTGGTAAACTTTTAACCAGTACCTGCCAAAACGTCCCATAGGTTCAGTGGATGTTCTTCTTTTCTAAGTAAATCTAAATTCTTCACATTAATCAGTACAACATAGAATACTTACAGGATATGCTCTGGAAGTATTATTGAATTTACTTTGTTCACAAAAAACACCACTAGAGGAAAAAAAAAAAATTTTCCACCAGTTTTTTTTTTTTTTTTTTAGGAAGGACATTATTTATATTAGTATTTGAAGGAAAGAAACTTTATTAGAAACATATTCTGAAAGTGTGGTTTGTGTCAACCCAAGTTTTCCTTACATAACTTACACGTGTGGATTTCAAACTAATTCAAGTTTTGTATCGCTTATTAACCAACAGCAAAGCCGAATTGAAGATCGTTTAGAAAGACTGGACGATGCGATTCACGTCCTCCGGAATCACGCAGTGGGGCCGTCTACAGCCGTGCCTGGTGGGCACAGCGACATGCACGGGATCATCGGGCCCTCGCATAATGGAGCGATGGGTGGTCTGGGCTCAGGGTATGGAACTGGCCTTCTGTCCGCCAACAGACATTCACTCATGGTAAGTGGTGAGCTTTGTCGACTCTGTTGTATAGAATTCGGGTTTCAGTGGAATCTCTCAGTAAATACTAGTGTTTTGTTCAGTTGCTTTATTGAGATACAGTTCTCATCGTGGATGATCTGTTGGTTCACAGTGTGCAGATCAGTGGGTTTCAGTATATTCACAAGGCTCTGTGACTGTCACCACTGTCAGGTTTGAACGGTTTTGAACAGGTTTGCCCATTGTAGAAGGAAAGGAAAAGGAAGCTCCATCCCATGAAGCAGCCATGCCCTGTGCTCTCTCCCACCACTTCCTGGTGACCACCAATCTACTGTGTGTTTCCATAAATTTGCCTATTCAGTAGAACATTTCATAGTTAGAATCCTATAATTTGTGTTCTTCTTTAAAAAAGAAAAAAAAAGTGCTGGGGATTGAGCCAAGGGCATTTCTACTGGGTACATCTCCAGCCTTCTTTAATTTTTTAAATTTTCAAACAGGGTCTCACTGAGTCACTAGGATGCCCAAACTAGGCTTGAACTTGTGTTCCTCCTGCCTCAGCCTCCCAAAGTGCTGGGGTTACCTGGGTGTGCTACTACACAGATTATATTGGTCTTTAATAACTAGCTTCTTTCATTGAATATAGTCTTTTCAATGTTCAGGTATATTTTACCACATATGGAAGCTACATTTTCATTACCAAATAATATTCCACCATGTGGATAAACTCCATCATAATTATCCGTTTATTAGATGATTGGTACTTGGGTTGCTTATACTCTTTGGCTACTGTGTATAATGTTTCTGTAACCACTCAGGTATAAGCTTTTGAGTGGGTAGGTTTCCATTTATTTAAGTACTTATGTAGGAGTGGTTGCTTGGTCATTGATGGTATTTTAAGTTATCTTGGTGACTTTGATTAGTGGACACAACATAAGTTCATGTTACATTGTTGATGTTTCAGATCTAAATTTTTTTAATTAAATAAGCCAAAGTCATGGCTTTCAACCCAACATATGGGTGGTAGAAATACATGGTAAATTTGCCTGTGTACATACATAATGTGGGATTGTTTTATTTAAAGTATAGAGGAGTTTTACTGCTATTTATTAAAAAGTTTATTTGAATGATCTTTAAGTAGACTTGTCTTCATGATAATTGGAATTTCTTTGTTGCTTACTACTTTTGAAAGCACTGGCTTTTGGATGATTACAAAGATTGAGAGAATCAGTGCCGGGCGTGGTGGCTCATGCCTGTAATCCCAGCACTCGGGAGGCAGAGACAGGGGATTGCTGAGTTCAAGGCTTGCCTGGGCTACATAGTGAGCTCAGAGCCAGCCTGAACTGCAAAGTGAGACCCTGTCTCAAAAAAAAAAAAAAAAAAAAGATTGAGAGAATCTTCTTAAAATATCAGGTGATGATAATTAGTGACCAAATGAAATGAGTCAATAACTTACTTTATGATTATTTCATGTGATTCTCCTCTTTATGAACTTCTGCCCAGCCAATAAACACCTTAGTGTAGCCTGTTTTGTCCTTGCTGGGTTATTTTACAAATTGCTAATAAGAAAGTCTCTCAGTATCACCATAGAATGTGTTGTTTAAAGATTGTTCTGAAAGGAAATGCAAAAAAAGGAAATTATTATGTTCCCCTTCAAGTTCTTGCTTGATAGTTTCTTCTGTCTTTTCTTCAATTTCTCTGAATAAAAGACTAAAATTGAGATTACCATCCTAAGCAGAATGATACTGAAACCTGCAACCAATTTGAAACCAAAAATACTAGTTTATAAATAGAAGCAATGAACTCACTTCTAAAATGTGGAAAGATACTTCCGAATGCCAGAGTGAAATCTTTTTTTTTTTCCTTTTTTTTTCTTTGACCTCTACCCTAAAAATTCATCACTGAGTAAGAATTGTTTGTCTGTTCGTGGCAGGTGCTAAGAATTTACAAAAGGAAAGTCTAGATTTTAATTTAACTTGGCCTTAGGTAATATGTTAAATACACTTGGGATGCATATAATATGAGATTTTCATTTGTACAGCTCTTTTTTTTCTAACTACAATGTTTAAACAATACTGCTTTTAATTAAGAAATCTGGCTTTATTAAAAGCCAGATCTGTGACTTATAACCATTTCTGTATATCTGCTCTCAATCAACAGAAAAATAGTTTAATTTCTGTAGTTACGTCCGTTTTGCATATGTTAACCGGATGCAGCATGCACCCGGGGCGCTGCTTCAGAGCCTGTCTTTTCCATAAATATGTAAAGTTTGTTCTTAAATGCCAGATGTAGGTTAAGTAGTTCTTTAACATATTAAACTATACATAGATTCTTTCTGGAACTATTTGACCTTTGAGTCGCCTCCTCTTTTTGAGTCTGATTAAGAGATGCAATGGGAGGGAAAAACCAAGTCCCCAGTAGAGGAGAAGGAGAGGAAATACAACAGTACATGACCACTATTATATAAACACCTTTTGGGTTTGAGTTTAGAAAAGAAATTTTTTTTTTTAAAAAGCCGCATTAAGGCTGATGAGAGGAAGTTGTTGTTCACTCTTCTTAAGACATTTCATATTCAGTCAGGGAGTCCAGATCACGGTGTGACTCCAAAGATGTGCCTGACACTGTCCTGCTGCCTTTTGAACCAAGCAAGTTTCCTGTCTTTCTTCTTCTACTTCTTTTTTGTTGTTACTGTTTTTGGTGTCAAAAATTGAACTCAGCACCTCTCATTGGCCAGGCAGGAGCTGTGCCACTGAGCTACACCCCTGGCTCTTGTCTCTTGTCTTGAAAACCACTCCACACATCCACAGAATCTTAGCTGCTCAGCCTGAAATGCTAGTAGATAGGAAAGAGAGTCGATTAGCATATGTTTCCATAGGCGAGTTGGTACGAATTTTAAAACAAAAAAGCAGAACCAAGGGGATAATGTTTTAGTTTAGTCAGTCTAAAGTCAGCCTTTGACCATATATACACACACCCACCCCAATAATAAAGGAAAGGTAAAAGGAAGGGGAAGACAAAAAAGAAGGAAGGAAGGAAGGAAGGAAGGAAGGAAGGAAGGAAGGAAGGAAGGAAGGAAGGAAGGAAGGAAGGAAGGAAGGAAGGAAGGAGAAAGGAAGGAAAAAGAAAGGGAGGAAGAAGAAAGAAAGGAAGGAAGAAAGAAAGAAAGAAAGAAAGAAAGAAAGAAAGAAAGAAAGAAAGAGAGAGAGAGAGAGAGAGAGAAAGAAAGAAAGAAAGAAAGAAAGAAAGAAAGAAAGAAAGAAAGAAAGAAAGAAAGAAAGAAAGAAAGAAAGAAAGAGGTCACCCCTCCCCCACAACAAAAAAATTCGAGGAGGATACTGGTAATGTTTTCCACATTTGAATTTTAATACATGAAACAGGCTATAAAACTTTGGCCAGCTGCAGTAAATAAAGTAGCAGTGGGAGGTATGCACCGGAAACGCGGCGGAAAGTTCTGGCAAAGACTGCTCCCAACTGCACACCTTTCTTTGTTGCTCTGCATTGGGAACTCAGGGCGGTAACTGGAGACTCATCCCAGGACTGGTTTTGTTTTAAGCAAATCTCCTTCCCCATTCTCCTTAATAATTCCATCTGATTAAAGAATAGACAGCTTTGAATCCTCTTGACCTCTGTACTCTTCTCGTTTCCTCCCTCCCGGGCTCCAGAAAATCAAAACAAAATGGCTTGATAACTTGGAAGATGATGTAAGCATTTCTTTCTGTAGCAGCTTGAACTCATGGTGGGGAAAACTCTGGTTCTGCCTCAGCTATTATGTTATCTCATTTAATTGCTAACATATTGTACTTAGCTTTTGATTCACAAAATGTTTTCTTTGGAGTTCCGAAGTAGGTCTTCAGTGATTTACTAAGTATTAGTATAATGAAAGGGCTTTTTTTTTTCTTTTTTTTTTTTTTACAGCAGCATGGCTCATAACACCATGGTGATCGTGGTCTATGTGGGAGCTTTCCACATGAAATTACTTGGCTGGGCTTTTTTCCTCCTCAAAAACTTTCCCTGGCTTTCCATTATCTACAAGAGAAAGACCAATTCCTTAGCACAGAATTTAAAATGTATGGCAATGTATGAAAGCCCTATATTTAGGCATTCTAATGTACAAAACGTTTTCCAGAAAGACCAGCAGCATAATACCAGAACTGACTGCCCAGTAGATTCTCGTTAAGTACTTTTATCTAGCTTGGCCTGCCCTGTCCACTTTCCTCTGTCCTTCTCCTTCCCTCCCATTGTCAAAATTCTGACTCATGTTCTCCTCTTCTAGGAAGCCTTCTTGTGCCAGCCCTGCCTGTGATAGTCATTTTCTAGTCCACTCTCGTACCCCTATGAGTCATACCATTTCTAGATACTCATCTTACCCAGCTCTTGCAGCTAGGCATCATTACTAGGCATGACTTTTGCCTTACTGACTATTGCAACTTCCGTGAATGGCAATCACTACAGTTTGCTTCCATCTAAGTAAATAGATCACCAGACACTAAAGAAAAAGAGACACTGTCATTCTCCAAGAACCTGAGGTTGCCAGTCCCTTCTGATCAGTGCTCCATCTACCATGTCTCAGGCTGGCTTCACAAAAGCCCAGGGAAGGTAGGCATGGTGGCCTTCAAGGTTCTAGTGTAGGTGTCTGCACAGGCGAGGGCAGTTTGTCTCATGTATTTACCACTGTGAGCACTCATGGAGAATTGTAAGTATACCTTTGGAGAGCTAATTTTCAATGCTGAGAGCTTGTGATTTTCAAATCTTGATGCATGTTGAGTGGCAGAAGTTTCTAGATATTTTATGATTGGCTTCCCAGAGCAGCTGTCTTCCTTTGAGTGGGTAACGTGCTCAGAGTAAAATTCACTGTGTCTAAATACTTTCCTAAGTCAAGCATGCTGTGCTAAGGGACCAAGAGGTGGGGGCACTCTTCCTATTAGCGTCCTTGAGGTGGCAAATTTTAGGTTATTATCATAACCACCTACTTCTCTAGTAGAATCAAAGCAGAAATTTCAGAATAGAAAGAATAAGGAAACAACCAGGATTATCACTAATTTAGTTAAGAAGTCTTTCCAAGTGTAATCTTCTCTAACCTAAGATAACTTCATGGTTAATCCTGTTATTAATTTGCTAGATATCTTGTGAATTATTGAAATAGCGATTTCCTAGTATAAGATTTTCCATTCTTCCTTTATGTCCACATCCCTGATGGAGTCTGACAGAACCTTTGCAAATGGCCCATTTCCTTTTTCTTCTCATTTTTTTTTTTGTCATTTTGTTTTTGTTTTTGTTTTTGAGACAGGGTCTCATTTTGTAGTTCAGGCTGGCCCTCAGCTCACTATGTAGCCCAGGCAAGCCTCGAACTCAGCAATCCTCCTGCCTCTGCCTCCCAAGTGCTGGGATTACAGGCGTGAGTCACCATCTGGCACATTTTTTTTTTTTAAGTGAATCAGAGCAAAATCTCCATCAAATGTGTCTTCATTGTGCTCCTGTCCGTGCTTCTGGTTACCTAGCAGTAGAATCAGCAGTAGAGGGATTGTTGAGTTAAAAATGTTCAGTATTATTCATCTGTAATATTAGTGTGGTTCTTGATTCATTTTTGTTTCAGTTCCACTTACTCATTTCAGAAGCATGAAGTGGTGCTTGTGTTAGGCCTATGTGAGGACCTGGTCTTGGCTCTCACAGAGTTCACAGACTAGTTAGAAAGGACGGGAATATTTAAACAAATTGCTGCACACCTTCTCAAAGAGTGGTAGTGTCTTTCTCAAGGAAACTATTATAACTGACTTTAGGATGTCCTCTTCACCAACCCCAAGACTCCTCAGGGCTCCAGGACAAGTTGGCAGATGCCGTTTTCCCCTTTTCAATTCAGTTTTTAGTTTTAGTTAAATAGAATGTATATTAAAAACAAAGGCAAAGGGGGAGAACCCCTTTTTTCTTTGACTTGTCAGACTTATTTGTACAGTTGAATTTTGATTATTGGGCTTTAAATGCCGAAGATACCAGAGCCAGCCATTGCCCTTGTCTTGCTGCTGAAGACTGAGGCCCAGAAAGGAGAAGTAACCCAACCATGGGCACTTGCTAGTTAATGACCCCACTAGGATTAGAAACTGTGCAGGCTTGCAGTTAAACAAGCTCTCTGTGTATTCTGTCCTGTGCTTCCACAGCAGACTTCCTCTCCAGCCCAACTAAGAAAACTCCTTAGTTGCTCCTTGGCTCATGCAGCAAGTAACTATTCAACTTTGCCAGTAGGATTCGAGCTCAACAAGGAATCCTGGGGCTTCTCGTGATGTCCTGGGTGGCCTTTCCTGGAAGGTCACCTGGGAGCAGTGGGAGTCAGGAAATTCTCTTTCTGTGTGGACCTTTTCCACAAAAGATGATCAAAGGCAACATTGTCTTTAATAGGCTTTTCTTGGATTTTCACAGATTTAGAGTCCATAGCGTTCTGCATACAGTATATTTGAGTATAGACTTAATGTCAAAGCATTCATTACCATAGAATCTCAAAGACCTTAGAGGTCATCTCTACCCAAGGAACCCTTCAAATTAGCTGCCAGGGGTTGAGCCAGTCTTTGTCAGCCTCCTTCCTAAGCTCCAAATGCCCACAGAGTCTGTGTCCTTCCAGTATGTGAACATTCATCCCGTGTCCAGCCCAAGCTTGCTGCTTTGGGGGGTCTGAATCTGTCTGTCAGAGTTGGCCCTAAGTCCAGCTCAACAACACTTGAGAAACTTTCATTTATTTGAAGAAAGTCTGTTCAGTGGGATTTTTTGTTGTTGCTGATTTTGTTTCTTTAAACATTGATACCTGCAAATATTTCACATAAAAGAATTTTGGGGCTAGGGCCCCTTTTGTGAGCACTATGATTTTCTGTTGCATCAGGGCATGCTAGGGTCAACATAGCACCCCATTCTACACATAATGTCTTCATTAAGGCTACCTAACAAAATCCTATTTTCACTATTATACCTTCACTATCCTGCTGACATATATTGAACTTCTAATCAGCTGAAATCCATAAGCCACATGTCTCTTAACTGTCCTTGTTCAGTTTATGTTATATCTGCATCTATATTTAAAATAACCCCATTTGATTTTCACATCGCTGTCTCCCATCTGTCTCTGGTCTACTCGAGGTCCTCAGACAGTCACCTACTCTACCAGCTCTGCTGTTGGCAAAGACGATGGGTGCCATTAAAGCCCACATCAAAGCCACTAATAAAAATGTTGCCCGGGAAACAATATAGACTGCAAAGCCTTGAAGCTCAGAACTAGTCACTCTCCTCCTATGTGGTCCTCTGCTCTGAGAGTTTTATACCTCAACCAGTGCTGTCTCCCTGACATCACGGTCATGTAGTTGGCCTTATCTCAAGTTGTCCATAAGAGAACAGAGCGTTCAGCACTCCCAGAATGAAGGAAGAAGATTTGTGTAGAAAGACTTGTTCTTGGTGAAACCAAATTGAGTTTGAGAGGTCACTGCTTCCATTTCAGAACACTTCAAAATTATCTTTTAAGTAGCCTAATACAGAATGTCCCCAAGATTTTAATCATCTGCGTCATCTTTCAATAGCTACTATTTTATTAGAGGTTTCTTTGAATTAGGATGATATTTGCCTATCTCTGCTGTTCCATGTCCTAAACTCCTCTGTTACCAGATATCTGAAGGCAGATTCAAACCTCAACTGAAAGTTCTTATCTATAGTAACATGGTACTTCATTTTAAGAAAACTTCCTAAAAGACAGAAAAGGGGACTTGAAGGCAAAGCTCTCTTAACCGTAATTATTTTAACAATACCTTCTGGTTCCTTAAGCCAACACTATAACAGTATTTTGCTTTCATTTCAACAAAAACCAAAAGGTTTTGAATACAGCAATAGCAGTGAGACCATTTGGTTCACCCCGCCTAAGAGGATTGGTTAGGGCACGAGACCTCTAAATCTCTCTGCAGTGCCCTTTCTCCCCACCCCAACACCCATTTTATTCAAATTAAGGTATTGTGACAGAGAAATAGTCAGCTCTGTGTCCTGAGGACTAACAAATCCTCAATCTGTAATTTCATTTTCCCCCAAAGTGTATGTTTAGCATTCTGTGGCTGTGAACTTCAAATAAATAATACTTCTAAGTCTTGTTGTCCTTTTCACTTTTAAAATTCAGACATATATGGAACAGACCCTGTAACCTACTCATGTTTTTACAGGCTCTTCTTAGAGGAGAGGAGAAAAAGCAGAGAATTTTTAGTAGCCCAGTCAACATCATTGTATTGAACTTTTATTTATTAAGTGCAAGGAGACAGCACTAAATTATCCATAATTTGGAGTAGGCCTAACCCTTGCATTGTAAAAACTGTGGTATTGTCTTTGGGTTTTTTTTTTTTTTTTTGCAAAATACACATTTTCTGGAGAGAACACATATTGTAAACTTTAGAATGCACCCAAAGATCCTTCACCCATCTTTGCTTCTGCTTGCATCGGATACTGTCAGGGATGCTCAGAGGTGCAAAAGAATCTCTGATCTCACAGGCTCTTGACCCCAGTAGGGTGAGGATTCGAGTGCATGTGGAAGTTTAGTAGCAAGTTGAACCATGGAGCAACCTAATGCGTGAATGAGAAGGGGAGGGGGCGCTTCTTGGAGCAGGTGTCCCTGAGCTCAAGTTAGAGTCGAAGTAGAACTTCACCAGTTGGAGACAGGATAGGAAAGGGATGGATGAGCCAGACCATAAGCATGGATCTTTTAAAAAGGAATAGAAATGAAGATTGGTATATCTACTCAAACAGAAGTGAGGAAACTGCCCGGTCGTGCAGCTTGTACAGCTGGCAGCCACGGTTGCGGGAGCCCCTCCTCCCCAGCAGGGCCGCTCCAGCAATTGGCTGCAGCATTTCACATGAGAGTCCACAGGAAGAGCAAGTTTTCATGTATATTTTTTACATCCAAATTAAATTAACTCATGGAATTTTCCGCCCTTAGGAATTGAAGTAGCAGCTCATGAAGTAATTCAGTTATGTCATTCATACCAAAACAGAAAATACTGGTACAACTTGCCGCTGTTTGAAAAGCCAAGATTAGGCCGAAGCCATTTTATATTTTCTTTTCAGATTCTGTGGCCGTTGTGTTATTTTAAGTTTTATTGTGGCTGTAAATTTTCGAATCAAAAGGATTTTAGTTGCTTAGAAAACAGAAGTGTAAAATGGGTTTGCAAGAGGAAGGGGCCATAGGCAGCGCTGCTCAGAGACTGAAAACCGAGAGCTGCAGGCCATGGTTTTTGTACTTCAAGGATTCTACCTAATTGATAGGTATTCACAGTTATGTATAATTATCATTTCTTTTACATCCATAAATTATCTGAGAACTATGAATTTGAGTTTAGCCAAAATGATTTTGTCTGACCTAGTAAAATCCCATCTTTGGGGACATATCGCCCTGATACAATAGCCATATTCACTCAAAAGCAGTTAATTGGGCATATTGTCAAAACCCCAGAACAGAGTGTCCGCATTCTAATTTCACATTTTCCATCTCCCTTACTTCTGCACATGCTCGGGTCTCGTTCAGAGCTGCGAGATGTGAAAGTTATTGGAGAATGGTAGTCTCTGGGTAATGTTTCTGTAAGCTGCCCCAATTTTCCCCATAGTCTAGATGGGAAACAGCTGGTTTTTGTTTAAAAAGCTGTTTTGCAAAATGTCTGAATCTTGCGATATAGAACTGAGGTCACCATGAAAGCAGGTGCTCAGGAACAAGTGGGAAGACGCGAGGGGCCTCCTATTAGAGGGAGAAGTGTTGCACTTGCTCCTTTATTTAGGACACAAACAGAACTAAGTTAGGATCATATTAGCAATATATTAAAAATTGAGTATCTCTGAACATAGCCAGTGCTTGAGTGAATAATTAGCTCAGTGTGAACTAAATCAAAACGATCATTTTACCCAATGGGCCTCATGTGTAAGTGCCCGAGGCTCTGCCCTCCCTTACAGAACATAAGTGCTTGAATTTCCTCTTTAAACACACCACCAGTAAAAGAAGTTCTCTTTCAGATAAGTAGTAACATAACTGACTAAGGCTTCAGAGTTTTGGTGTGCAGTGTACGAGAAAGGGGGAAAAGAAACCGGACTTGGCAAGACCCATATGAAAGCAGATTTGAAAAAACAGTGCAAGAAACATGAGGAATCACTAAAGCCCAGGGCACGTCAGGTATCCACCAGTCTGAAGATGAAAGGAAGTAAGCCTCCTCCCCTGGGAGCGGAAAGTTATTAGCAGCTGTTTATGCAGTTGGGAATAGAGATTAACATTGTAATTTTTTTTTAAGAACTAGAAGAAAATTTGTTTGGGAAGTTGGCTCTTCATATCAAGTCACTATGCTTTGCCAAAAAAAACTTCCTTTCTCAGAACACATGTACTAGGGTTGAGCTGTGTTATGATTCTCTGAGAAACTCTGGATTACCAAAAAGTCTGTCCATGAAACAGAACAGAGAAGGCCAGAGGAATGGATGGACATTTGCCATGAACACTTCAGCTCTAAGGGGCACTCTGTCCCGGCCTTCAAATGGCCCCTCCCCAACCTAATCTGTGCCGTGCTAGAGTGTGCACAAATGGATTTTGCACACGCCTGCTCCTTTTCGTGAGGTAGTGGGGAGACTGATGAGTACTTTGTGAGGCTTCATCCACTCCCCCCAATAAATTGAATTGGATATTGGTATTTTTTTGCTTGATTCAGTGGTACTCTTAATGTCATTTTCTTTTATTAAATCCTTTCTTTTGCTTTTGATCTTATTTATAGCCAAGCCACTGGTCATGTGGAAACTATTATTGTATAGCAGGGGGATGAAAGACTTCATTGCAGTTAAATAAGAGTGAATCATTTGGGCCAATAATACAACATACAGTGAGGTACCATTTGTGTCCAGAATGCCCTGTGTTCTTCACTTTGTAGCGAAGCCATTGCAAGTATAAGGGGTGTACCAAAATCTGCTTTTTGTCAGAAATAGGTAGATTGACAGTACAAAAATACACGTTAACACAGCTCCTAGCTGCTTACTGCTTTATTCCCATACAATATCCAAGTAATGGTACTTATTAAAGTAAAACAGAATTTTTAATTTACAGCTACAGTGTTATTTAATTAGTATGAAATAGCAGGTTTTTTTTTTAAACTACAAGTAATCTGTATCAAAGTTCTACCCATCCTTCAATAGCCTTCTAAAATCCTCTCTTCTTTTAAGTAGCCCTGATCTTCCCAAAGATAGGATTCATCATCCTTTAAAACCCGGTGTGACCTCATGCTCTTATGATATTTATCTTATTTTGCTTTATGTCATAATTATATTATCCCACCATTAAAACCCAGGACCTTGAAAAGTAATAGGTCTGTTTTTTAAAATTTTTCCCTGAAAAATTCTAAATAATGCCCTGTATACGGAGACATTCAAAAGGCATTTGTTGAATGAGGTGGAATGTTTATTATTTGACAGAAATGTTCTAAACATGTATTGCATAATATCACAGGTTTTAGATTTCAGACATAGTCTCACAGATAGCTGCCATGTGTATTATTGGTATTTAGGAAACAACTGTTTGCACATTGTAACATGACAGCGTTGTATGGTGAGCTATACCCAAGCTGTGCCCTAGGGATGTTCACAACCCACAGCAAGAACAGGCCTTATCAACAAACTGCAAGACAGAGTCCCTGCTGTTTGCACCCTGTTCTGTTGGACAGTGCTGTGGAAGATATCCCGAAGATATCCGTAATGAGAGGTCAGGAAAGAGCCCTGTCCAGGCTTAGCCAGGTAGTAAGGAAGTACAGCACTCTGGGGATCAACACAGTCTTGAAGGGGTACGAGGCAGGGGATCTGTGCAGCTAATAAAAGAAAAGCAGTTGGTGATTCATGAGATTAAAACCCACCCAGCAATGGAGCCATAGTGCGGTGGGAGTGAGCCCAGCATGAGGGGTGTGAGGAGGTTACTGGGTGGGGAGCAAGCAGTTTAAAAGCGTGCAGGAGCTGGAATGGTCCCGGGTATCCAGGTGGAGAGTGTGGCAGCACAAGAGAAATCTCCGATGAGGTCCACAGAGCAGTGATATCCTGTGCTGGGCCCTTAGTTTGTGTGTGTGTGTGTGTGTGGCGGGAGTCAGGCGACGGAGAGAGAAGGCGGCGTTCCAAAGATAGGAGGAATTAGGCAGAGAGTGGGGAGTCCTGAGTCTTCAGTTGAGGCCAGCTTCTTCAAACTTCTGCTCCCCTTCCAAATATTTTTCAGAAAAATATATGTTAGGAAATACTGAGCAATGCATTTAAAAATAAAAGCTAAGGGACCTGGGGATTTAGTTCAGGTGGTACCACACCTACTTTGTAAGTCCAAGGACCCAAGTTTGGTCCCCGGTACCACCAAAAATATTTAAAAAATAAAAGCTAAGGATCATTGTAAGTCACCAGTGGTGGATTGTCCATGCCTACTAGTGAGGGTTTGAAGCACGTGTCAGAAGCAGGATGGCTCACTCCCAGGAGCGTGTTACACTTCAGGGCTCCCAGATTGCGGGCACACACACGTCAAGTGTTCAGTTGACTTGCCTTTGGTCCAAATAAGACTTTGCTTACACATACTGTAATGGCAAGACTTTGCCATAACCTCCGTGCTGGATGGGTTTGGTTCACCATAGTGGGATTAATTTTTTTTTCTTTTCTTTTTTTCAGAGAGGGATTAATTTTAGCTCCGTATAGCCTGTTTGCTTTCCTGCCACAGGATGAGGGGTGGGATAGGTGTTTACCTCCCTTGTAGTGCTTGCTTCAGTCCTGCCACCAGTGAGGGTTTCCACTGTAGGAAAATAATGAAGAGATTTGGGGTCAGGGGCCTGTTGGAAACAACAAAGAGAGAAATGAAACAGTTTTTATAGGTGGAACTTATGAGTTAAAGATAAAAAGATGAACTGAATTCAGCTGATAGGCATTTGCATCTCTAAACCATATCGCAGAACCATTCACTCGTAACCGCCTTTGGTGGACAGTCCAGGGGTGTTTCAACCTTGCTGATCACGTGACATATAACCGCTGTGACGGCCAAGATCATTTAGATATATTTAAATCCTCTGGAAAATTATTTTATTATCTGGAGAATAGGCATTAAATAAATCTCCAAGAGCTGCCCAATAGAAAATTACATTAAATTTCAGACAGAGCATAAATGAAACTGTGAGTTGAAAAAAAATTAGGTATTCTCATGGTGACAGTTATGAAATTCTTCCCCAAACACATTTTAAGGATCAAATTAATATCTAAACAACAGAATCGAATCCAGACCTGACTTCGGTGAAAAGCCCTGGAAGTGTTTAATGACATAAATAATATAAACAGAAGCCTGGTAATTTTTTTAAACTGAGAAACACAAAAATTATGTTTGCACTTGAAGAGTGTCCCGCGTGTTAGGACATTTCCTTACAAGCGCTGGTCTTGTCTCGTGCCCTCAGCACCTCTGCTTCTCTTGCTCCTAGTTCACTCTCCTGCTGCCATTCGCCAAGCTTCTAAGTTCCACTTGTGAGCGAGCAAAAAAAAAAAGTTCACACGATCACTTTCTACCTCTTTAAAAGATGTGCTTTTGGGCTAAATGGTATTTTGCACATGTGAGAAAATAAGTTTGCTTTCATCTGCTGTGACAGAGCCCTGGCAAGGTAATTGAAAATGAAATCTGGTAATGTACAACCGTCAGACATAATTGATACTTCGTGGGGAGACCGCGGTTTGACGCCAAAACTGTTTGCTGTGTCAATAGGTCCTAATTACGGTGAGAGCCCATAAACATTTCTTTTGTGGTTTTGGAAAAACAAGAAAGAAGAGAAAAAGGTTTTATTTGTCCTGTTTTTCTTGTTATTTTTCATCTTTCCGAAGAACACCTAAGTTAAAAGGGAAATTTTGGACCAAACGCCATTAATAACAACTTTAAATTTTGCTATGCCAAGATGTCTCTAATAGCAGTTTAGGTTTTGAGTCACTATCGCTTGGGTCTGGAAATGGATGAGAAGTTACTTAAAGTTTGTGTCTTTTACTCTTTTAGAAGGATTATGGTAGAAGAGAAGTAACTGGGGTCTGAGAGCCTGTTTTGAAGCAGTTATCTCTGGAGATAACATTAACTAGGATTGAATAACTGCCAAATGAAATTTAATACATTTTCCCATCCATGAAATAGGCCTCTTAAATACAACAGAATAATTACTTTCACAATGCTCGCTGGAAACAAAGAGAGCAAAAGCGCTGAATGTCTTTTTTGTTTGTATTGTTTGTTGTGAGCTTGAGGATGAGGACAAGGATATCTACCAAGATGCTCTACACATCCCCAGTATAAAAACAGCCTGGCCAACAGCCACCGAATTTGAAACTGCATGTCTTTTAAATCTGTTTATGTTGGAAGAGTTGTGGCAGATATTAAATTTGGTAATTCAGTTAGATGTCTTGGTCTTGGGCTGAGTTGGTGAACTATGAATTTTTCCTATGATAAAACTAAAATGACTTTCATATACACATATGTAATATGCATGTAATAAGTTTGTATATGGGCTTGCATGTGTGCATATATGTGCTCAGTTTGAACACAGAAGCTCTAAGAAGTCTTCTTTTGGCCCTTAATTATATGTGTGTGTGGGTATATATGTATATAAATGACTGATTGTGATTGAGAGGGCCAAGCTAGGTAACATGTGTGCCTAAAATCCAAAAGAGAAATGTGGTTAGGACAAATGTATTCTCAAATATATTTTTAACGTAAATGTATCCTCAAATACATTTTTAAGATTTTACTATGTTCAAGAAAAACATTTAAAATCAAACTGTTCAATGTTACATCTTTTCTGAGTTCAGAATGTTTTAGTTCTCTAACTAGATACTGACTTGATACTCAGCCATTCTCAGCCATACCTTTCTTTGTAAAATAGAATTTGACCCAATTTTCAAATCCTTCCAAGTCCTTAAAGTCTATGTTCTGTGATTTTAAAATGCTTTTAACATACTAATTTTTTTTCTTTGAAAGTGTAATTATTTAAAATTATATGGTATTTGTATGAATCAAAAGAAATAATACATATCCAAAGGTATTTAATTACTCTCAGTGATAAATTCATATGAGCAAATTTAAATGGCTCTGTCAACATTTGAGTATAACTTGACCTAATGTAAAGTGTAGGTTAGACATTTGCATGTACAGTTCTCAGCCATGATTTACCAGGATTACAAAAGGAAGAGGCTGAGGTAGCCATGACTGGGGTTTGTGATCTGGCTTTCACATAGCTCATTGGATCACAGAAACAGCTGATTGGGGGTAATTTACTCATAGGACCATCCGTGTCTGCTTCAGATGACCTGTACATCAGGTGATCCTGTCATTCCGAACAGAAATACTAAGACCAACAGAGAGTTAGTGGCAGGTGCAGACCCTGAAAGAATATACCAGGAGAGAGTAGGGAGGAAGAAAGCCAGGCTGGATGAGGAGGATCCCACAGAGAGGCAGAATAGCCTGGAGGTGAGAGAAGGCCTGGTGGCCTCAGGTCTCCAGAGATCTTGGGTATAAAGTGCAGTTACCAAGACTTCTGTGATTAATTTCATTTTACTTAAGTAAGCCCAAATAGGTCTCTATTCCTAACTATTGAATGATTACACTAAATTGATGAGTGTCCAAAATTTCCCAAAGGATCATTGTAAGCTCCTTGATGATAGGGACCACAGTTGAGTTATTCAGCACTTTGTCTTTAGCCCACTAAAAAAGCAACAGGCATGGACTAACACAGAGAATGTTTGTTGATTTATAACTAAACTTACTGGTCAATTAATAATTGCTTCAAATTTTACTTCTATCTTTTGCTTTTATCATATCTAAAGCTCTGTTATACTGTACATACATATATAGAAAACTTAAAGATTGCAGAAACATTTGTACTGTCTTAATAAAATGATTTATAAGCCCCCTTTGATCTTTATTACTAAGTGAACAAGTATACTTTTCCTACTTACATTATATATTTATTATATGAAAAGTAAACAGATCATTAGTCTTGCGTGTGTGTGTGTGTGTATTTATACATAGCAGTATAGGTTTTTGTGTCTCCATCTATGGTGTTATTCAAGTGATTATAATTTATACAGATTGTTCATAGTCTTTTCTCTTACATGAGAACAGAAATACTGTTTCTAAAAGAGAAATGAATAGGGTTAGAACATGCTGTCTGCAGTCAAGGAAACCAGCAAAACAAAGCTATCTCATCAGACTGCTCTACTCTGCCCCAGCAGCAGGCAGTAGAATTGATCCTGGAGAATTAAGCTCAGAACCACATGAACCTGGACTCACCACAGGTCATTCATGTGATCCGCAACATCCAGTCAAAAGGGAGACTGTAAAATGCAAAGACGATTTTGCCTCTCCTTCCCTTATGGAAAGAATGACTGCTACTGATTGAGATGATCTAAGATAATTTATAGAAAATAGACCAAGCAGGGAACATTTATGCCTAAAATTCAAACAGAAATGTAGTCAGGACAAATGCATTCTCAAATGCACTTTAAGGATTTTACTGTCTTTGTTTAGGAAAAAGATTTAAAATCAGTAGCTCTGAAAAGCATCAATACCATGAACACAGAGATGACCAGAAGTAAAGACAACTTGAGTTTCAAGTTTCTCCAAATTCAGGGACTATTATAATATGCGAGTATTTTCAGTTAAAAAAAAAAAACAACACTACTGTGTGTAACATTTGTATAATTCTTTTTTTTTTTTTTTGAGACAGGGTCTCACTTTGTAGTTCACTATGAGCTCACTATGTAGCCCAAGCAAGCCTCGAACTCAGCAATCCTCCTGTCTCTGCCTCCCGAGTGCTGGGATTACAGGCGTGAGCCACCACGCCCGGCACTGTGGTATGTGGTATTGATTGCTGGTGGGTGTGAGTCTCCACACCCAGCATTGTATGTGGTTACCGGGGATCAAACTCA